>PVIJ01007140.1:0-85315 GCA_004024925.1 Scalopus aquaticus | reverse complement strand
TGCTTGTTTGTCTACACTGGACTGATCTGCCTCTCCAGGTGTGAACAAGGAAGGGCTGTCCTTCAGAAATTCTCATCTTTCTCCCAACCCCAGCCCCAAAGATCCCAGTCTTGAGCTCCGGAAGTCAGAACTCCTAGAAGCTGCTTATGAATTCCTGTCTCTCCTCGTCCTCAAATCAGCCTGCTGAACCACCTAGTCAATGAGGCAGGAGCAGATGGTAAGGCCTGGGTTCCCACTGGACATCCAAGGAAATTGGGCAGCTCTGGCTCCGGCATCATAAAGGCAGTAGCACCCTGTGCCCACGTAGGAAGTAGAAACCGTGGGTCACCCTTACAACCTCTCCAAGGCCACACAGTGGGTGTCATAGCAGAGGCTGCAGCTACAGAGGCAGCTTGCTGTTGCCATGCATATGGCAGCCTGGCAACGACTTCTAAGAGCTTGCAAACCACACAGCAATCCGGATCCCCTAGGATTTGGGACCCATCTGCCATGCAAAGACAGAGTCTCATTTTAGATGCCACGAAGCATCAGAGGACACTGTGTGCTTCCCTCAGAGTTGGAGCGCTGCCCCAGCCTTTAGGATGCAGGAACTCTTAAGGGAAATGCAGTGCGCTCAGCGCGCAGGCAAAGGGCTGCTGCCTCTGGGGCTCTGGGGACACTCTGGTGAACAAGGCTGACTGTGGCTCTCAGAAACCCCAGTTGTGTGAGAGTCCTGCAGACGTTGACACAGGTATGGGGGTACAGAGGACAACTAATTCTGGTCTGGAGAAAGAGGCAGCATGAAGGGGTATCTAAAAAAAACTTTCAGAGGTCGTGACCTTTAGTGTGGGCCTTCATGGAAATTCTTTTGCTCTGAGTATTAGAGGTTGGGCAGATGCTGGGACAAGAATTTGAGTATAACCAGTTTATTTGGGAAGTGAAACCAGAAAGAATTGATATGGAGGAAGAGACACAGCGAAGAAAGGGAGGAATGGACGTAAGAAGGGAAGAAAAGCAAGATCTATGGACTGGGTAGGAGGGAAGAAGAGAGAGGGAGAGGGTGAGTGGAGCACCTGTGTGCACAAAACATCAGGTAGGAAAAATGGAGAAAACAACCTACTTCTGCTTGGTTTTCTACTTGATTTCTGATGGCTCCAGCCTCAGCTTCTGGGCATGCTATCAAGGAGCTATGAGGCCCAACCTGTGTTCACTATTACTAGTCTCTCGTTAGCACACAGCTTCAGCTCCTCCAGCACAAGAATCATTTTAGAGAATCCTAAATCACAAGAATCCTCTAGCTCCACGGAAAACCGAAGTTTTTTTGACTACACTAAAAGGTCCAACTCACTTCTTCCAAAGGGAAAAATGGCACTTTGTATGGAGACCATGACCCATAGCTCGAGGCTCCAGGCACCTTTATTCCCTAAGTCCACAGCATTTATTCAAAATGACAGAAACTTACATCTGCCAGTACCCCATGGAGGCTGTTCAAGACCCAGGAAGCAGGTTAATATTTTATGAATAGCTCTCCTCCTCCACAAGTTTCTTAATCTACAAGCATCACATACTCAACCAAACACCCAGAAAATGTAGTTTGAGCACCGGCTATGTGTCTGGCACCACCCTAAGACACTGGGACCATAGCTGTGAAGGCAGATGGAGTCCCAACCCTCTAGGAGATTATAATCCAGGAAGGGAGATGGGCATCAATCAACCAACCAAATGTATGTTCAATTACAACTAAGAAAGAAAGATACTTGGTCCTACAAGAATATAACAAGGGAGCGGGCCAAGGGAACTGACCTCATCTGAAGGCCAGGGGCACCTCCCCAAGGAAGGAATGCCAGAGGGGGAAGCAGAGATTAATGAGGAGAGGGGGCAGAGGGAAAGCGGACACAGCAGAGGGAATGGCATGTGCAAAGCCTTGTGCTGGGAGGATCATGACAAAGTGGCTGAATAGACATGCAGACAGGTGTGTGCTGTGGCCAGCCCTTACATGTCCGAGTCTCCTATGTAAGACCATGTTAAGGAGCTCCACTTCTAAAGGGCCTGACAAAATGGGTGAGAGGGTAGGCAAAGATGACCCACTGGTCATCCATTAAACAGGGAGGTGAGAAAGACGCAGTGGGACTCAGAAAAATGGGGAAAAGATTGGCCTTTCCTGTGTACCTCCTATGTATCTGGCATTATGCCATACATAGGCAGATACTATGAAATTCTTAAATTTGTTCATTGATTCAATACCACAGCTAGAGTGTCATTGCTACTCTCTATGACCAAATCAAAGACAAGGAATTTTTTTCCAAAAGCATCTTTCAAAAAAAAAAAGTGACTGAACTTACATTCAAATTCCTAACGAAAGTCTATCCTATTAAAGGGCACTTCTCCCATTTACTTTATTTTAACCAACAAAGTATTGTTTGGGGAAAAGACATTAGGCCAAATAACCTCAATCAATTCTAGTTTTAGATGCTTATAAGAGGTTGCCTGATGAAATCATTAAAAAAAGAAAGAAAAGGACACAAAGATATTTAACTCCTCTCTAATAATTATTCCTGAGTATGACCTTAGTGTTACAAGCAGGGATATTGTTCTAAACAAGCCTTTTACAAATCACTTGAAAAAGCAACACCATAAGTAGTCACGTGGTGGAGATCATGAATATATCCTCAGAACAAATGAAAGGGCAAAAAGAAACCTCACCTAATATATGCAAATGAGTGCGGGTAACTTGGGATAAAATCTCCAGTGACAGCATTTTACACGGATCCATGAAGTGCTGGATCTCAAACAACTACCACAGAAGCAGAGATTCTGTGCCCTGGGAAACTGGGTCAGTCACAGCATACAGTGGTTCTGGCAATGATAGAAGTCCGGCTGCCTAAGAGGCCTAAGGTGGCTTTGGATAAAACTGCTCTATGAAATTTGAGAAGGAAAAGAAAGCAGCATTTTTAAATTAACATTCTACTTTACATAATATGTGAATTTAAATATGTATATATAACTATATTAATAAATTCAATGCTACAAAAAGACATCTACCTCTCTAAGAGCTGATGTTGACCCTCTCCCCAAAATAGAACCATTCCACTGGGTAAATGCAAAATGCAATTTCTGTTGAGAGCTGTCCAGCATTTCGGCATTTATGGAAACTGCCTGTAATAGGGGAGTAGAAGCTTGCTCTATGCTTCCATCAGATAGAAGTGGCCCACCAGCCAGAGCACCCAAACTTGGAAGGTAATGCATCCCCATTTTATTGATGGGGGATCAGGTCCAGAATGGCCACAGAGACTGTCAGATCAAAGCCATAAAGGGCAAATCAGGACTGAAGCCCAATCCGCCCCACTCGGAAGTCTTGTCACCTGTGTCAGATGTTCCTGGCTGGTGAATGATCTACCACAGCAAAGTCCTGGCTCAGTAAGCCAACTTCCTGTTTAAGCTTATGAACAGTGAACAGAACCCCTTCCTGAGAATATGGTTCCAAGGCCAGGCTCAAGATCCTCAGCCTCCAGGCCACTTGCTTCCCAAATCCAGCAAGCCCCTTAGATCCTAGGGTTTCCTATGGACTGACATTTGAATCTGCCTTCTATCTGCTGGGAGTTCCTTCATTTACAGATGTCAGAGACTGTTGTACAGCCACCTCCAAACAGCTAGAAGATAAGTGAGATGAGGTCTCACCTTCTAGACATCCCATCGATGACTCTGAAGTATACCCCTCCCAAAAATCCCCATGGGTTGGGACACAGCAGTCCCCACTCTGCAGGAGCCCCACATCTCCCTTGCTTGCCCATACCATCCTTCTAATGCCTCATGCCCCTTGGTATACAGGGTACTGGGTCACTCACTGGTGACCTGGTGCCTGCTATTGGTGTGGCAACTTCCTCATCCTTCCTTCACTTCCTGAATAAGGATTCCAAGGTCTTCATTCACCTCCCCTTAGAGCTTGAATTCCACTGAAATGCCTACAGGCATCTTTACCCAAAGGCAGCTCACAAGAACCAAATGCCAACTGTCAACTAGGTCCGATCTGCAGGGCCAGGCCAAGAAACCCTCCTATGAGAAGCCCTGGCAACACTTCTGACTCCTGTCCTCCCTTCTCCCTTCTGCAGAAAGGATGCCTCATTTCAGCATCTATTGGGGACTTCCTCTCCACCTCACGTTTGACATCAGCCTTCAAAATGGTGGCCCTGCCATCTGGCTGTCTCCCTTCAATCTGCCCTGCTCCTGTTGCCAGCTTCATATTCCTCAAAGCACAGTTCTGAGTTCATCAGATGTTATCAGGGCCTCCCACTGCTTAGCAGGAGAGACAGAGCCCTCCATCGTTATCCCAGATGGTCACTGGTCCCCTCAGGCCCCTAATGACCCATCACACAGGAGCCACCTGCCTCCTGTGGCTCCAGCCAGCTTCTGTCCCTCATCCACATTCAAAGCACCATCAGTTTCTCACATAAAACCCGGCATAGTTGCCACCCCTCAGGCTCAACTAAGCCCCTTCTCCAGAAGCCCATCCTGAGGGCTCCCATTCCTCAGAGATACAAAGATCAAACCCCTTCCCAGCCCCCACAGCATGAGGGCATCAGGGAAAGAGCCCGACAGGCTGGCTCTTGCACATGCTGCAAATGAGTTATTCAACTTTCCATGCCTACCTCTCTTCATCTATGTGAGTGGAAGGGTCCATTCTAGTTTAGGGAGAGAGACGCTTTGTCATTCTTTCCACCCATGCCGCTCAGCCCTGTGGATCTTCTAAAGGATGGCCCTGTGGCTACAGGAGCCACCTGCAAGGACCTGAGAATTAACTACACACACACACACACACACACACACACACACAATGGGTCCCCACCTTTTGCCTCAGATACACCTTGAGTTGTAACTTACCATCCCAAGCTCCCAGCAAATCACGTTGACATCTGTGGGAATTCTGAGGTACCACCCTCCTTGGTTTCTACCCCTTCCCAGCTCCTCTGAGCACTTCCTGCAGACATCAGTGTCTCAGCCTTCATTTCAAGGTGTGCTCCTGCAGAACCTGCCCTCAGACAAGGGACTGCCCGCAGAGTCGTCCTGAAGCATCAGTGTGTGCACAAGAAGTACGGGCATGGTGCGGGCCACGGCAGCTTAGTTCATATCCTGTCAGTCAATTCTAGGTCATCTTCTCTCCAGACCAAAAGTTTCTGCAACATGGGGGCCCAGGCTCCCTCAAGCATGTGAGCCCTTGTGCTCAGCACTGGTCTGGCACAAGCAGGTGTTTCATTGTCCTGTGCCTGCAGGTGGCCACACCCCAAGGCCCTCAGAGACCTCCCCTTTGGTGTCTAACCTCCCCTTCATCAGTGCTCACAGGGAAAGACTTAGTCACTCCCCTCTCCCAAGCCTGTCAGAGGCCTTCAGGTGGTGGGTGAGCCCTGCCCCCGCAAGACTTGGGAGAGCTAGGATGAGTAGAGGGGGCCAATGCTGGAGGCTGTCACAGTGCTCAGCCCAGAAAGAAAGGTGGCCATCTCTGTCAAGGGCATCCACCTGTCAAGGCAGAAGCAGGACATGAGAGGCAGCTGCACTGAAACAGTTTCTTCAAAAGCAAAGAGGAAATAAAGACAAATCTGCTGAATTGTACACATGTAGAATTGTGAGTATATGTGATTGACATAAAACAGATCAAGTCAAGGGGTAAAACAGATAGATGCTAGAGAAACACACTGGAAAGTATAAAGGCATTCATTCATAGTGAAATTGGTAAGGTAGACTTTTGAGGTGAATGCAAAACCCCAAAATTGAAACTTGCGGAGGAGAAATCAGAAGGAGCAAGAATAGCTTCTTAAATACCTGTGGTACCCAGGCTCTAAAGAGGTTACTTTAAAACTGGACAAGAGTGTGAAGATGTAATACACATCTTATCCTCAGCATCATCTTTTAATAAAGATGGATTGGGAAAGCATCCCACAGTGCCAGACTGGTTAAATAAATTATAAAGATATGATAATTTGTTTAACTTGTCTGCCAACCTAAGAAATACTTTGTGGTTCTTCTAAATGAACGCATAAATCAATACATACATAGGAAAAGCTTCTGTGCTATATTGTGAAGTGAAAAAGTTGGATTTTAAAAAGTATGAATGACTCCATGTTTATAAAATATAGGCTATGCATTAAGTCTAAGAACAGGGTTCAGCAAACTACAACCTATGGGTCTGTTTCAGTAAAGCTGTATTAGGATCCATCTGTACCCATTCAGTTATGAATTTTCCAAGGCTCTTTTCAAGCTATAAAGCCATAGTGGAGTAGTTGCAATAGAGATCACAAGTGCTGCAAACCAACTATATATACTACCTGGCCCTTTAAGAAGGAGTTTGTCTAAAAGAATAGCTATCAAAATGCTAATTTCAAATGTTAATGAAATTTATTTTAAGGTAGTATATATTTTCATTCTTGGGGGCATTTTCTTTGTGCTGAATTACATATTTATAGTTTCTCTAGATGAAAATGCACAATCATCTAAAAAACAGCTTAGAAAAATAATCTACTGGCATAATTTCAACAAAATATTTTTATGAATTTCATAATGACTTTCCCCATTTTATAGCTGAGGAACCAGGTTTTAGAAAGTTCTATCAATCTGCCCCAAGTCACACAGCAAATGGTACATGCACAACCCCTATCTGTATGTGTCTGACAAAGACCATCTCAAGACTGCAGTGGAAGAAAGGTCCTCGGACTCTTCTGAGAAGATGGGACAAGAGGTGGCAAGAGGAGGCCACACCACGAGCCCACAGGCCACCTCCTGGAAGCTGCCACTGAGGGGAAGCTTCTCATAAAGGCCTGAGGCAGGAGGACTCTCCCTGGTTCACTGAGTGTATTCAGCCCTCAGGTCAGCTGTGAGGGGCCTCTATCAGCTTCCTCCAGGCCTGGACACAGGAACTGAGGTCAGCAGCAAAGCTGACCATGCTGGGTTCAGAGATCAAATCTGAACCTTCCCTGAGCTACAGGGGGCTCTTCCCTGTGCCTTCTCTCCCCCTCCTCAGCTCCTCCCCAGCTCAGGTCTATGCTCCATGCTCCCATCAATTAGAAGGCTTCACAATCCCCCATTCAAGGAATTTCAGGCCTCTGGGTGTTTGCATTAGATGTTCCCTTTGCATGAAAAGTCCATTCCCTTCCCCAGCTACCTATCAAATCCCTGTTCTTTAAAAGAAAGGTCACAAACTAAAAACTCACTGTCACTGAAGGCTGCAGAGGTGTTTACTCAGAATAAGGATATTCTATGTAAAAATTTTAAGAGTTCTCAATTTTTTTCAGGGCAAATGGAAGATCTAGTAACACTCATCCCACATCCCCACATGGCAGCCACAGGCTGTGGCTGAATAGCAGATGTTCTTTTTTCACGGGATCCGTGCTTCTCAGTCAGCCATGGATTGTACCATGCCACCACTAGCCTCCTTGCTGGCCTCTGTAGACAGCTGAGATCGCCATCCCTGCTCTAAATGTTCCAGCACAACACTCCTCAAGTGTGCATCTCAGCCTAGCAACAACTAACCTGGAAACTTCCTAGAAATTCATATTCTCAGGTCTCATCCTGGACCTACTGGCTCAGAAACTCCCTGGGCAGAGTCCAGCAATCTGAACTGTACCGGGTCTTTCAGGGGGTTCTGATAACTGCTCACATTTCAGTATCTCTGCTCTAGTCTCGGGGCTCTCATCCAAGTGGCAGGCCAGTCAGTGCCCTCCACCAGTCTTCTCTCTCCCCAACCTCCATCCTTCTGCCCTCAGGGCCAGCAAAGCTCAGTCCAGTGTCCACTCACAACCACGTGCCCTGCCCTGTGTCCGCTGACAATTATCTGTCCTTCTGTCTTCCTGGTGGGATCCTTTTGGGTGGAGGCTGTTCTGACTCCTCTTTCCCCAGCAGCAAGCACACAGGGAGGACCCCAGACAGGGCTCAGGGATGCTGACAGAACTGAATCACTTGGTGATTATTTAGTTCTTCCTAGTTTGGGGAATCAAGAGAGACCATGAAGCAACCTCAGTCCTCCTCTGACATGACAAGGATGTGGAGAATCAACTGCTGGCAGCTCCAGGAGAAGCGGTATTTCAGCCGAAGATGAAGTAATTCCTATTCACAGCATCTGTTAATCACTCAAGATCCTTCTAGATTCAAGGGGCTATAGAATGGAAGGTGTTATTAATGAAACCATACAGACGAGGAGGCAGTTCTGAACAGCAGCCCTCCTTCCTGACAATGCCTTCCCCTGCAAGTAAATCCCCTTCCATTATTTTAAATTCTTCAAGTGCTAGAGAAGTCATGTAGGTTGTTTTCTCGAATAGTCACTTAGCTGACAAGCATTTTCTAATTGACAGAACATTCTGAAAAGATAGATTAAAAAGGGGGGAGAGAAGGTTTAAGACGGTACAATTTCCCTCACGCGGCAGGAGGCTAAGTTGACTGAAATGGAAGATTTGGAAGAAAAGTTTTTCATCATACCCCGCAACCCTGCAGCACCTTCCTGGGGAGAGGAATTCAGAGATGTGCCGCCATGGGTGGCGCCAATCCAATGTGCCCGGGGGATCACATGCCTCCCACAAGTTCGAATCCAAGCTGAGAATTAAAACCTAGTAGCAATAATGAAAATCGTTACTAACAGTTGAGTAGCTAGAATGTCTCTGAAACCTTCTAATAAGCTAATACACTGTGTGTCGGGTGGGCGGGTGTGGGAGGGGTAAAGGGGGATCAGGGGGCTAGAGGGTTTTGCTTATTTTCCCTGAAATGGGGAGGATGTGTCCCCACTTTCTGAATGAGAAGACTGAGAAACACACCAGAGCTCACACAGCTTGCAAGGGGCAAAGTTGAGGTCAGAGTTTGCCTAACTCAGGACGCTCCGCACACTCTTCTGCTGATGGGCATCCCTTTCCCTTTCAGGAAATGCGCCTTGGTGTGACTGCAGGGTGGTAATGGGCTCTGGTGCAAAACACTGAGCCATGGCCCAAGCCCCAACTGGGACTGCCCTGGCCATGGGTGAGCAGAGACTGGCGCTTGCCTCAGGCTGCCGCCACACCTCCCTAGTGCTGCAGAGCCTCCAGATAGGACTAACCTATCAATTACCCCCCTTTAATATCACGTGGCGCTGATGGATTCCCCCCTGGTGGCCCTAAAACTATGCATGCTTTGAACAGCTAATGAGCCATGCCGGATGGCTCCCATCTAATGTTTTCAGATTTCCTGGAGTGAGATAATGCTGCTGACCAGGGAGTGTACACGAAGTCATCCCAAGCACTGATAAGGTGTTAATAAACCTTAGCAAATGCTGATTAGAGGCGGCTCCAGGAGCACAGAGCCACTGTTCTGGGCACACACTCTGCAGTGTTGTCCAATTAAACCTGGGGGCTTCACAATTTGGAGCTAATCCCCAGAGAGCAGCAGAAAGCATCTCCAGAGTCACAGCACTGCCTGGCAGGTCTAGAGTGGCCTGTGGCTTCCAGCCCAAGCTTAGCATCAAGGGACAGCGTGAGCAAAGAGGTGTCACAGATTTCATCCCCAAAGGCTAGATAAATTGACACACATTCCTCTTACCCCAGATAACCTCTAGGTATGGGATATTAAAAAATGTAGTTAAAACTTTCCCAAACATACTTACATTACATACAGACTCTTGGGAAAAGAAGTGTCAATCTAGACAAAGGAACAGTAGTAGATGCTGCTGATTCCCCAACTTCCAGCGGCAGTGCACCCAGAAATGCCTGGGAGGTTACAAATGGCTGTGAAGGGCCCAAAGGTCCAGCCCTTTTGCTTCAAGTTGGGATAACTTCGTGGTGCAATTCCTACTCCAGGAACCCCAGCTCTGCCCCTGACCACTCCTGCTTTGTTCACACCCTCAAGGGTCTCCCTGGAGAGCTGCCCTGGGATAATCATTGTCAGGCTCTGCTTTCAGGAAGCCACACTTAAGATGGAGAGAAGGAGAGGGGTAAGTACTACTACTTTTTTAACAAAGCATTTGAATATTTTTTAGATTTGACAAAACCATTCATTCAGCAACGGTTGACCTGCCCTTTTTTGTTGGGGTAACATTGCATATAGCATTATGTAAGTTTCAGGTGTGCCTCACTGAGAATCAACAAGTATCTCTGCTACATTAACTGAACCACTATTTTTGGAGCACTGTTAGGAACCAGGTGCTACTGGACCTCTCACATACTCTGTTTCACTAACTTTCCTTGACAAACTTGTGAGGGCTGGGATAATGTCACCATTCACAGATAAGGAAACTGAGTCCAAATGAGAAAGTGACATGGTCCAGGCAAGGGCAATGTGCCTTGGCACGCAATGGCAACCCAGGGGTGGCTGGTGCTGAAGTCAAAGCAGGTCTATTTCCACGATACCACATTGCTTCTCTGTATTGATCACAAACTGTTTAAAGCCAGAAGAAAACATAATGGAGTTTAATAGAGATCTGAAAAGATACAGAACGCTGAATGGTGACTGACCAAAACCTCCCAATACTGTGCTAAGGGGCTCAAATGCCCTTCTGTCTGCTCTCCTTAATCCCCAGTGGAGTCTACACATATTGCTTAGCAAGAAACTCATTACTGGCCACGTCTGAAATTCCCAATTGCAATACCCTACATTTTAATCCAAGATGCATATATCACTGGTCAATAGATAGAGGCAATGTTCCCATTTTGGGTCCCTGCCTAAAAGAGCTAAGAGTTTCCACAAAAGTAAAGAAAGTTCCTGCCAGCGACAGCCCTTCTGAGATAGTCACACATCCTCCAGCTCAGTGATGACCATCTCCGAGAGGCAGCCAGTTCAGGTGGTGTCACCCAAGGGTGCTGTCATTCCTAAGAAGGCAGGTGGCCTCACCCCAATCCAGAAGAGCCCACGGTATGCGGGTACTAATCCATGTGCCAGTGATCTCACGACAGACAGCCTGAGTAGCAGGCTGTGAGCAGGAATCAGGAGGTGGGCAACCTTCTCACCATCTCGCCACTCTGCACCCACACATGCAATGTCCAGTGTCCAGCCCCAGAAAGGACTCCCAGAAAGGGGAGTCCTGGCTCCCGCAGCCCAGGCCAGAAACCCCAGTGTGGTCTACAGCCCCTCTGCTTTTGGCTTGATTTGCCCTGACAACTTCCGGGAGAAGCCACTGAGAGGATGGATATGGGTGGACAGCTCGGGGAGGCTTGGTCACAGAGGACTGGGGAAGAAGCCCAAGGCCAGGGAGTTTATGTACGGGTGGCTCCCCGATGAGCAGGGTAGGCAGGAAGGGGCTTCACTTGCCTGGGCCAGGTTTGCAGCCATGCCTGCTGCTGCAGACAAGATGATGGCTGCTGAGTTGACCTAGATGTGAGCAGTATTCTAAGGTCCCAGCTCTCAGTTTTACGCTAGCTCCATTAAACCTCTACACCATCCTTCTAACTAAAAAAAGATTGACATCTTTCTTTTTACAGGTTACCACATTTTCTATTGTGCATCTATTATGTGCCAGGTAGCTCATCTGAGCTACATGAGTGCTAAGGGAGGTGGGGAAAGCACTCAGCTCTGGAGCAGCTCTCAGTTTACTTGGAGAGAGGGAGATAGCACTCAGTGACCCACAATGCTAATATAAGAATGTAGCAAATAAAAGAAAGGGGAGCACAGACTAGGGAGCCTCCCAGTCAACGCAACAGGTGGCCGAGCTGCCTTTCTGTGACAGCACAGAAAACATTGAAGACTGCAAAGGAACAGTGAGGCAGAGAGGGAGTGGAAGGCAGAGGGAGCTAGAAGCAGAAGCCAAGAGAGAAGAGTGGTGAGGAAGACAGGACCGTGGGCCATTTCACATGCTGGCCAAGAAGGGGAGGGTGAGAGGAGTGGGGAGAGGGCCGACAGAGGAGGCCTGGCAGCTCTTTGAAGACCCCAGGTGCTCTGGGCAGTGGAGCACCTGGAAGAATTCTAGCAGGGGAGTGATAAAGCAGGTTTTATGTTTTAAAGTTTCAATTTTAAGACAGTGGCTGACCATGATCTATACCTGAGCCACTTCCCTCCAAAAAAAAAAAAAAAAATCTGTGACAACTCAGACCAAGATAAACCCAGTAAACTAAGATTTATCACTAACAAAGGGTCAAATGCCAGGAGAAACTTCTGCCATTTGTAACATCTAAGTTGCAAAAAGAAGACTCATGGGTAAAGCATTGCCTGGCCATTTTTCAGGCTGGTAGATTTTTATTTTAACTGAGACAGTAGCAGGTATTTTCTCTTCTTACCTGAAGGAATCAATAGCTACTGTCTCTCTCCTTGTATTATGCTATTGAGTAAGTAATTACAGACTTGTTTCAGCTTCAGAAAATATAGATATGTTGTTTAAATAGCACAGGTAATTAAAGACAACCTATAGAGGTAAAATAAGATGTGTTCATTCCAAATTACTGAGGAAAATAATCATCCATGGAAGCCCTAATCACATATCAAAACATAAAAGCAAAAAAAACTTCAAGAAAACAAAAACATAAAATCAAATACCAGAAATAAGACCAACTGTATCTTTAGGATGATAAACACAAATAAGTGCTCAAGATGAGTCAGAAATAAAATGTGCCAACATTAGGAGCGACACCTGCAACAAAACTGCCCACATCTCATCAGCACAGTGAGTTTCTTACCTTTGTGATGTGGACTTGCGTTCATGCGTTTCCATCACTACTGCATACTTTTCAAGGTCTCAGACCTCAGACTTCAGGAAACTGAGCCAGACACCAGGAAATTCCACTGGGCTAGAAATCTCAGAGCAAGACTCAGAACATGACCAAAAAATGCTAACTTCTTTGCTGGTGCAAGGAAACCAGTCAGATACCTGCCCTCCCTTCACTTACACACCTGCAATTTGCCAAGGGTACAGACTCCTGCACAGCAACTGTCTACACAACATGCAGGTGAATTTTTTTTAAAATTCTAGTCTATCATCTACCCACCACCAAAGCCACATTTGGAAACATCAAGCTAAGTGATAGAATTTTCCCTTCTCATGCAGATATATGGCTTTGTGGGTCTTAAGAACAAGGAATAAATGGAGCAAAAGGTCCATTCATATTTCCAGTTGGTAACTTGTTAGTAATGGGAAAATCTTTGCTTGTTGAAGCTATTCAGGAAGAGATATTAACATCCCCAGATAGTTCAGTAAGTAAAATAAATTCTGAATAAGATGATTAGCAAAATAGAGACAATGTAAACACCGAAGCATGAGATACATGTGCTATAATTCAGGCTTTCTCTCCAGCAAAGCAAGTCCTAGGGTTGGACTGATCGTTCACTCTGAGCAGCAGGAAACTCAGTGTTCACTCCCTTTAGACACTGGAGCAGGTCAAGGAAGACATTCTCTGTGTCCTGGGGGAGTGGCCACCAATCAGGTAGGAGCCACTTCTGCATGGGACATGTGTGCTTCCTACTTTCCACCCCAACAACAGGACTTTGACAGACTTCATGGAAATGTGGTTATATGGCCTGAAAACTGTCTACTAATGATGCTGTTTTCTTGCCTCCTGCTGGAATGATCCAGGGGAAAAGGAAGTCAGATGATCTGCCCTGTTAGGGGCATGCTTAGCACACACCTTTCCTCTGAGGACACAACCAGGCCTCTGTGAGCTTTGGGTCACAACATCAGCACCACTCATGCCAGTGTGAGGCTGAGCCAGACACAGAAAACACCACTCAAAGCTAGACTAAAGACCTGGCCAAAAGCAGAAGGTAGGAAGAAGGGACTCACACCCTGTGTGACTAACCAGTGTGAGTGCCCAGCTCTCCTCTTGCTCAGAGAGATGTGGGCAGACAGGGAGCTGCTTTCACACCAGTGCATCCCAGAGATGTGTGATGGGCAGTAGGGCACAGTTTTCCATCCCTGCCAGTCAGGGGACATTCCCATTCTTCTGAGCAGAAATGGCCAAGAAACCAAAGGTACATCCCTCTGTATTATTCACCAATTATTTCTTGCAGTCTTGGAAATCACACCACTTTGGTGACACGGAGATATCACAACAGCCCAACTGTCAAAAAAAGCACAGAAAAAAAAATCCCTGCCCCCATCGTCTTAGTCCTGAGGAGGACCTTGAGGGAGGGGCATGGGTGTTATTAGACTCCAACCTCAGCTCCAGACATAATCATGGGGAAGGACAGGGCTCCACTTCCTTTGATGAGGGGATTGATGAATGAATGACAGAGTGAATGTTGATGTGTGAATGATGGAGGCAAGAAGTGAATGGCTGAGTATTATGGAGGTTGTTGAATCAATAAGTGAATAAATAAAGCCCAAAAATGTGTGATGAGTAAACCAGATTTCAATCAATCAGAGCTCAATGGGTGAATAATTGAGTGTTACTGTGTACATTGAATTAATAAATGAATGAATGAGTCAAGTCAATGAATAAGGTTCAGCCTGCGCATAACACCCCACAACAGGAGGCACAGACAAACAGGTAACCTGGTTCAACTTGTACCCACCATAATCCTCATGAAGGCCCCACACACCTCAACAGCCCACCCTGTCACTTTGACTTAGTGACAGTGGCTGCTGCCTACTATGGATTGAAATGTGTCTCCAAAAAATTTCTATTTTGGAGTTACCTAGCACCTTATTTGGAAAGAGAGTCTTTACATAGGTAAACAAGCTCAAATGAGGTCATTGAGAGGTCAGTTTGTAATGAGACTGGTGTCCCTATAAAAAGGTAAAATCTGAAGACAGACATGCACACAGGGAGAACATCACGTGACAAAGACAAGAGCAGGAAGATACTTCCATAAGCCAAAGAGGGCCAAAGACATTCAGTAAACCACCAAAAACAAGGAGAGAGGCCTGGGGCAGATTATTCTTCATGGTCCTCAGAAGGAACAATCCTGCCACCCTGATCTTGGACTTCCAGACACAACCACAGTGAGATAATAAATATGTGCTGTATAAATCACCAAGTTTGTGGTACTTCATTACAGCAGCTTTGGCAATTAATCCAGACATGGGACACCTACCCAGGGGCAGGCACCACTAACAGCCACCATGAGCCCAGCAGCACTTGTCTGGGCACATATGCCCGAGGGAAGAAGCAAGCACATGGCAGGTCCTTGGGAAGACATAGCAGATGCTTCTGCTCAAGGCAGACAGAGAAAGCAGAGCATGCAGTGAGGTTGTCCAGGTACTTGGGGAAACTACAGAGGAACTAGAGTGTGTAAGACGCCATTACACAGCTGGAAACAGGATTGCCATCTGCCACCCAACATTCCCGCACCGTTACTGCTGGAGTCTTCACTCTTCCCATGCAGCCACAAGTGTCAAAGCTGACACTCTTGTTGGAACCCCCAACTTCTCAGGCACCCCAGGTCTGGCACCTATTTGTGCTTAATAAGTTTTGAAAGTCAGAGATTGGGAATTCCTTGTGGCCTTCTGAGGACATATATTTGGAGGTGCATGTCAGGAAAGGAGGCTGGTGAACCACTGGAAGGCAGACAAGTCATGATTGGGAAGAAACCTTGGCTTCAGACTCCATGCACCTCTACATGGCCCAGGGCATGGACACTGAGCAATAAGGACCGTGGCTCACATGGCCTGCCTGCAAGCTAAGCCCAAGGAGCCCCAATTCCAAAGCTCACCTGGAAGATTCCACTGTGCTTATCCAAGAGACCCACAGCCCACAGCCAACCTGGCAGTTTTAATGCCAAAAACTCCCCCAGGCACAGAGGAGAGAGGGTGCCGGGACCAGCACTCATTTCTCTTGGCAGGTCTGACTCAGAGCACACACAGGCCGTCTCCAAGGAAATGTAGGGTTTGATTTTCCACCCCATAGCTAGAAAGGGGCTGCGATCACACAGCTTATCTTTCCTTTCCCAAAGGCCAGGAGACAGTGACAACTCCAAGGAGATACTCAGCAGAGTCCTGGAACAAATGTAACAGGCAACACCACCAATCCTTTCCTGTCTGGGCTTTTTGCCTTCTTCTAGTTTTCTGCTAATACACACAGCTGCTGCTTCATTGCAAAACCCTAAAGTGTAAAATCTGTATGTAAATCAGAAATGGTCCCTTGTGGACAGTCAGCAGCTGGCCGCCCAAGGCACAGCGAGGAGGCAGAGCGGGTGCTCCCTGGGCCTGCAACAGCTTCTCTGCACACCGTCTCCTTGCTCTGCTTCCCTCCCTTCCCCTCGCTCTGTCCTGTGAATCAAAAGCTCCTATCTTCTTCCCCCAAAGCCTCTGTTCCTGAAAGTCTCGCCTCCTGTCCTCTGTCTCCCCAAACAAGGTAGAAGACACCGATCGATACGGGAGCACATGGCCGTCAGCACCATGCCCTTCCACTACTCATAGAGCCATGGGCATGACTCGGGACCAGGCTGCCTGGGCAACAGGAGCCACCCATGAGGGCTCAGGAGAGATGGGCACGTCCAACCCCAGCCTACTCCACAGAGCCCAGGTCCTCGAGCCCTGACACTGCAGCTAAACCCCTGGCACTGTGTGCATCCGCTCCCAACACCCCCAGCAGCCACGGAGGTGGGGGAGGAGGAGGGCAGCGCTCTGCCAGCATGACCAACAGACTGCCTAGACCAGGAGCCGTGCGGACTCAGGCCCACCGCAAGAGGGGCTCAGCAGGTCGGAGCTGCACGAACGTACCACGGCCCCAGGGAACTGAGTGGTAGAGCAGCAGCTGCTGCCTTCCCTTTCACCTCCTCACTACCAGGAAGCCCCATTACCAGCTTCAAATCAGTAACTGGCTGGAGCGGCCCAATGAATGACTCAGCCCTGTTTTAGCAAATGGTCTGGATGGGGGCTGATTACCCTTTGAACACAGTTCTGAAAGGAATTTCTGCATTCGGCCTCCTTCTCCCTGATGGAAGCAGAATGGTCCAGGAGAGGGAGGTGGGGGCCACCAGTGAGTGGCTGGGGTTCTGCACTATTGATGATTTAATCATCATTTTTCTCAGGGGCTTATTCCACAGCTCAGCCAAATCAAGGGCTTGGGTACTGGGCTGGAGGGAATAAGTATCCATCAGACCAGAAGCGAGGGAGAAAAAATGGGAAATCAGGGTCTACTTTATAGACCCTCAACTGTCTTAGCTGCTGCCCTCTCCATAAAGGGCAAGGAATAGAACAGCCTGGGCCCCAAATCCCAGCACCACCCCTGGATGCCCTTGACCAAGTCATTCAACCTGTCTGAGCCTGTTTGCCCCTCTGTGCATGGTGACAAATAGCACCTCCACCATGGGCTTGCTGGCAGCACCAAAAAAATTAACAATGCAAAGTGCCTGGCACACATCAGGCCCTCTATAAACAGGGGAACTTCCCCCCTCATTCAGAAAGTCTTAAAGAAAATTAACACCCACTCTGTTTAAGGTATTATTTCATCTCCGTATATATTTTTTAATTTTTTGGTATTTATATATTTTACATCATTGCACATTTTTGTACAATGTTTGCTTTCTTTCCCCAGGTGTAGTCCCCATAGAATTTCCATCACCAGTTCACCCGTGCACCATCACCACAGGCCCTTGTGCTCTTCCCACCCTTGTTTTGGTTCCTCTTCCCCTCCTCTGCAGAATGGCTCTGATTTATAGTTGTCAGTTTGTTTTTGTTTTGTTTTGTTGTGGAGGGTTGTTTTTTCTTTTATTGTTGTTGTTATTTTTCTCTCTGATCCCTTATTTGGTTCCTTAATATTCCTCCTATAAGTGAACCCACCGGATATTTTTCTTTTTCCTTCTTGAGTTATTTCGCTGAGTATAATCCCTTCTAGTTCCATCCATGTTGCTGCGAATGGCATGAGTTTATTTTGGTTGATTTCCCTGGCAGTGAGGGCAGGCAGATGAGAAGCAGAAAGCAAGAGTGAAAGTCCAGCCATAAAGTAAACTCAAAGGGAAATGTCCCAATATCCAATTGAAGGAAATATTCTGAGTGTAAGGCAAAGACTGTCACGAGATAGAGTCAGATGAAGCCGGGGGGAGTGACCTGACTTGGGCCCGCAGGGTCCTCTGCTGACCTCACGGGAGTAGGGCCTGGGACAGCGGGCATCACCTGAATGGAGAGTCTCTGAGTTTCAGTTCCCCAATGCAAAGTCGGAGTCAAATATTCAAGTGCAAGGAGTTTGTTTGGAAAATGAGTAAAGGGTACAGAAGTAATACAGAAAGAGAAAACAACCAAAATGGGCATTGTCAGGAAACTTCCACAGGAACTGGAGTTTCTCTGAGAAACTGTATGGAGGGGGAGCCTTGGGGTTGTGCCACCCTTGGGACAGGGGAGGGGCTGTTCCACACCAAGTCCCACCCCATCTTTAGTGGAGGGTTATTCCCACGTGTGCTAATTCCCTGGCACTTCCACCTTCTGTGAGAGGAAGCACAACATGATCTTTGGAGTTCCAGAAAACATCCTGGACAGAGAGATGCGGACAAGACAGAGCCCACTGAAATGGGGGGTAAGGGTGGAAGGTCTGGGTGGCAGCCAGTCACTGCCAGCACTGCAGCAGAGAGAACTGGAGATGAAGCACAAGTAAGCAAGTACAGGTATCTTATTAAAGGGGACAGAGAGATGGGACTGGAGAGGAATATGAGGTGGAAATATCTTCACAAAGATGGGGAGAATTACAGCAGGTGTGAGAGCTAGTGGATATGACCTGTTTGAAAAGGAAATATTACCTATGCAAGAATTCCAGCCTTGACAAGGAGTGGTATCCAGTGTCTGTGGAGAGGACTGCCTTTAGAAGGGACACAGCACCCACGCACAGCAGAGGACAGAAGCCCAAGCTGCTTGTGAGTGAGGGAGGGCACACAGATCAGCTCTGTTCTCATCACTCCTATTTCCTCAGTGAAGTTAAAAGCAAGGTCACTATGTTTATGGAAACTTTACTCTAAACTGCCAAAATTTGGAAGCAACCAAGATGCCCTTTAGTGGGTAACTGGATAAATAAGCTGTGGACACCCAGACCATGAGACATTATTCAGAACTAAAAACAAATAAGCTATCATGCCACAAAGAGACACGAATGAAGCTTAAATGCCTATTACCAAGTGAAGGAAGCCAATCTGAAAGGGCTACATACTGTATGAGTCCAACATTCTAGAAAAGACAAAACTATGGAGACACTATTCTAGGTTGGGAGGGGTGGAGTGGGGGCAGGGATGGACAGGTGGAGCACAAGGTTTAGAGCAGTGACACTATTCTGTATGACACTGTAATGGTGGAGACATGTCATTAAGCATTTATCCAAACCCAGCCAAAATGCAACGCCAAGAGAAGCCTGCTATCAGGGATGGGTGTTGGTAACAATGTGCTGATACTGGCTCATCAGTTGCAACATCAAGGCACCATAGTAATAATAAAAGTTGAGAAGGAGAGTGAGGGGTATGTGGAACTCTGATTTTCTGCTTAATTTTTCTGTAAACCTAAAACTGCTGAAAAAGAAAATCTATTAATATTTAAAGCCAAAAGAAGTCAGGAAAAGTAAGTACAGAAGAAGATTTGGAGAATTGAAGAGCAGGCACATGCAAAATACTCATCTGGAAAAGTGGGAGAATGAATGGCCCAGGGAAAGGGCCACAGTGTGAAGGGGCGCTGTGAGGTGCGCGACCAGGAGTTAAAAGAAAGAACAGCTTCCGCCTGGCTGTGTTTCTCCAACCACACCGACTGCCCAGGTGCTGCTGCAGGTGCAGAGTGGCAAGGGAGTGGATTCAACCAGAATCAGGTTGTTCTGGGCAGGCATGCTTCTTCAGAGGTTCTCCTTCGGCCCCATTCTCATCCTGTCTCACCTGGAGCACTGCAGTGGCCTCTCTGGAGCCCCAGACTCCATTCCACCCTTAATATTACTGCCAGGGGGAGCATCAAGGAAACTCACCCAAGAGGGTCACTGCCCTTCTTCACAATCTCTGTTGGTGCCCATTTGCCTACAGGATAAGCGCAGGAACCCTTCACACGACACACAAGGAAAGCTTTACCATCCCTGGTCCAACCTGGCTCTCCCCCCATCTCCCCAGCCTGGCCCACACCCTTGGCTCCTGCCATGCAGGGTTTCCCAAACCATGACTCTAGGCCTTTGCACACACTGTCCACTCTGCCACTCTGTCCTCTTCCTTTTCCTTTATCCCCACACAGGCCCATATGCTCTGTGCTGCTTCCCCAGCACTGCCAGGCGGGGCTCACGGAGTCTGTGTCTCCCAGTCCTGGGCCCCTGCTGCTATTCTCAGGGTGATGCGGGCAATGAAAAGGCCTGTCCATCTTTCTGCTGCACTAGACTGGGAGCTTCAAGGAGACAGAAGATGTGACATTATTCATTTATCTAGTTGCCATGCCCAGAATAAAGCCGGACACATCTCGGGACTCAGGAGCGTCTGTGGAATGACTGAGTGAATGAGTGAACGTAAGTGGACGGAAACGCCAGCGAACTGACTGACTTGATCAGTATGCTCTTATTCCCTTGAATTAGACTCTGGTGCAGAGTCATTTCAAAAGCATCACTTACTAGAGCTCTGAGAAGGACACGGGCTGCGATGGGGCTGGATCCCAAGTGGCTCAGCAGCCCCAGCGGCATCCTACTGTTTTTGCCTTACTAAGCCCAGCCTAGTGCGCTCCGTCTTTGTCTCCCGCACTGAGCTGAGACCACACACAGTTAGGGAAAGTGCACACAGGGTTGACACACAGTAGGTAGTTAATTACACCAGTTAATTCCCTTTCTCTCTGTAATGGGAAAATTCTGTCAAGAAGTCTGCTCCTTAATTCTTGTTTCAGAAGCCGATATTTCCCCAGGTGATAAGAACGGCTACAACTTATATTGCTTTTTCAAGTGATAGTAAAAGCCTTCCCACTTTCAGATCCAAGTCTCTTGGTCATTCTGAGGAATGAAGAGGCTGTCACTAAATCACAAAGAATATAAGTTATGTCGTATCTTCATCACTAGGAAGAAGAATGATAAATCTGCCACCATTAGCTTCAGGAATCGGGTCACCTTGGCCAATATTGCCACTGACCTCCACTCAGCATGCACGTCCCGTGCTACTGTCTACCTGAACACCCCCACTTCAGTGCAGACCAAACTCCAATTCTTCTCCCACTCAGGATACACTTCTGCTGTGCCTTTGCAGCTACGAGACTAGACGCAGCAGTATTCCGTTGCTTCCCAGGCTGCAGCATCCATGAAAAGCTCTCCCACTGTCCTCAGGCCATCGATCCCAGAGGAGGGACAAGCCTCTTCTCCCTGAGGCTCCACACCATCAAACCCTGGGGTCCAGCCTGGGTCTGGGTGTTGTGCCTTTGCCCCACAACAACGTTCTGGGCACCTTCTGTGGGTTAGACCCTGGCATGGGCAGGGTCACAAGCACAGAATATTCAGTGTCTTCCCTTAGACACTGTAGAGCAGTGAGGGAAAAATATACACACAAACATAATCAAGGGAAGTACAGAGAGCACTCAGGGAGGATAGGCACCTGGGCATCAGGGAGGACTTCCAAGAGGAGGTGATGGCTGACCTGTGTCTTCAAAAACGAAGAAGCCTCATATCCACTATGTTGGCTACAATCAAAAAAGGACAAACACTGTAAGATTCTACTTATATGAGGCACAAAATAGTCAAAATCATAAAGTCAGAAAATAGAACGGTGTTGCCAAAGGCTGTGGGGCATGTGGGGAATTGGGAATTAATATTTAGTGAGTAGATTTACAGTTTGGAAAGAGGGAAACGTTCTGGAGATGGATGGTGGATGGTTATACAACAGGGTTAATGTACTCAATGCCACTGAACTATACAGTTAAAATGGTTAAAATGGTAAATGTTACATCTAACCACATTTTTTTAAATAAATAAATAAAAACTAAGAGGTTTCTCCAGGAAAAAGCACTTTTAGAAGAAGCACTGTGATAAGCCTCTCTCTCTGCTTTTAAGGAACTCAGAGTTGGGGGTGGGGGGTAGAAACTCCTGCCCTGGGAGGGAGCAGGAGCACCTGCAGGGACAGCTGGAAGGCGGCCTGGAGCCAGGCTGTCAATGAGCCTCAAGTGTCCTCAGTTGTCAGGCTGGGCTTTCAGAGCCCACCTTGCTCTGCCACAGGTTCTCCTCCACCTACACTTGCTGTGCCTGGAGATTCTGCCTGCTCTGCCCATGCCAGAAGGACAGTTTGATGCCCAGGGATGAGAAATTAAGATGAAACCAACAGATGCAGACATGAGTGAGACGATGGTGGAACCAAGGGTAACAGTAGAAATGCCCCTAAGGCAAGAGCAGAGAGGATGTGTGGGTGAGAGCTACATGCTCCAGGAAGCCTAGTGTTCCCAGGATTCAGGGTGGGCCAGGCTCAGGGAGGTAGGGGGTGGGAGACCATAGAATCAAGTCTTTCTATAGAACTAATGGAAAATCTAGGGTAAGTCTTTCTTGCCTGACCACCCCAAGGGTCCAATGGCAGCTGGACACTCAGAGGTCTCCATGTTCCTGTACATACCCCTGACCTCACCTCAGCCTACTCACTCTCCAGCTCTCCATGCCTCAGTCTCACTGGGCCTCCTTCTGTTCCTCTAACTTGCCATTCAGAGCATCATGGTCTTTGTATTTACCGTCCCATCCACCAGGACTGCTGCACCCAGATCTCCCCTGGGCTGGTTCATGCTCATTCTTCAAGTCTCAAATGTCACCACCTCCAAGAGGCCCTCCCTGACCACCCAGTTAATCTCTCTTGCATCCCTTCTTCTTCCACAAGGCTCACCACTGTCCACAATTATCTACCCCACTCACATTGTCTCTATTTTCCTACTAGTATGTGGTTCCATAAGGGTCAGGGTCTCGTCTGTCATTTTTTGGGCATGTACCTGAATTTTGTGTTGGGTAGAGAATCATCAAAAACATGTGTGGAATAAATGAATGAATAAAAATTATCTGCCAAGGACTTTCACACCCATCATCTTATTGGGTCTGTTAGGAAACTGCTTTGAGAATACGAATTACTACCCCCACTTTATAGGTAAGGAAAGTGAGCCGTAGGAGAGTGAGTGCCAATCACAGGGAGGCAGTGGCAGGGCTAGGATACAAAGGTACATCTAAGGGTCCTGTGTAGTGTGCATGTGTACATCTAAGGGTCCTGTGTAGTGCGTGTGTGTGTGTGTGTGTGTGTGTGTGTGTGTGTGTGTGTGTTTCCTGCCTCCCCCTCTGGACTGTAAGCTCCTGAAAAGAGAAAGACCATATTTGGGGCTTTTCTCTCTTTTCCCTCACTGGCAATTTCCTGGGTGTCTGATAAGCACAAGATATGAATTTGTTAATTAACAGCAAGGAATTTGGGGTTCACCCTTCCCATGGATCCCTGTCCACATGGCCTCAGAGTATCACAGCAAGGAACAACATGGCCCACACAGCAAGCACAAGGGAGAGAGCCCCCACCCCTCCACAGCACACCCTCTCTCCCGTCAGCCCAACTCCCTGCAATCCCTCTGGACTGCTCACACTCCCTCCTGAAAACACAGCCCATGTTCTCAAGGGTTTGCTCAGGATGGCAGTAAAGTCACCATTCAGGTCCCTGCAGAGGCTGCTCCTCCCCACCCCCTTCGCCCTCCATCCTCTCATGCAGGGCACGTCCTGTGGTCAGTGCAGAAGGAGGAACTGTCTGCAGAGGCCCCAACAGTGGCCGCCTCTGTCCTCAGCAACAACCGCGAACTGTCCCAGCCCCACAAACACTTCCGTGCCTTTGTCTCCATTAAAAGCACAATCTTGCTCAACCAATTAATGAAGCACCTTCTCTCCCACAATTCTTAAATTTCCCTAGAGCCAAATGTAAAGTGTATACAATTACACAACCCGCAGTTTGATAAAAGGAGGCTTACATCTTTAATAATTCTCAATGAAAGAACATCCTGTGAAAGAATTGTTTAATTAAAAGACAACAATGGGATAAAAGGCAAACAAAAATGAAAAAAAGAGAGAAAGAGAGCACAACTGTTAATTCAGAACTAAATAAATACCCTCCACTTGAGATTCCTTAAATACTTTCTTGAGTCCAGATATATACTTATTTAGCATGCAAATGAATTCTAGTATTAAACATATCTGAAAAATGAGCAACTGCACTTAGACTAACTTTATATCTGCCTAGTTAAAGAAGAGTGGATGCATCCCCAAGAGCACAGAACCCTAACTCTAAAGCAATTAATGCTTCTCCGAGACAAATTTGGGATGCTAGGAGGAACTTGGGCTGGACATACGGGGCAGGCCAGAGTGTGAACTTCTGCATCTGTGGAAATGGAATAAAACATACTTTTCCCTATTCCCTCCTAAATGCCAACTAAAATGCCAAAAATGTACAACTGAAAATGCCAAACATTCTGCAGATAACAAAAGCAAGATGCATTTGAAGAGCAGAAAAGAGCCAGACCAACAAAGGACCTCAGGACCCAAGGAACAAGGTAATGAGAACCCTGGGTTTCCTTTTTGTCTCATATACTGATATATTCCAGACTTGAAGCTAAAAAGTTGGCAACCCAGAAACACCCACAAGCATAGGCTAAATAAATAATCTTCTCTCTTTAGCCAAAGGTCCAGGAGAGGGACAAACGCTTTAGACAGCAAACACTCCTCTCCAGCCAAACACTACAGAACAAAGTGTAGCCCCACACTCATCCCCACCAAGAAAGGCAAAAGGAGAGTCTAAACATTCACCTGTGCCAGTATGTAACCAGTTCCCTTTCCCCACCAAGAGGGGTGATGTCAGGGAAGCTTAAAGAGAGATAGAACTCTAACCACTTTAACCAACTTCAACCACCACCACACAGAAATAAAGAGGATATCGCCTATCTACCCATGGTGTCAGTGAGGTGATGTGGGAAGTAATAACAATAGCCCTACTGGGGTGGGAAGCCAGACCTCCTGTATTTGCCCAGCAACAACAATGAAGCCCACCTCAGGTGTCAACAGAAGCCAAGAAGAGAACCTGGACTTTTTTTCCATTTAGCAGTAATTGAGACAGCAGTCCCCTCCCCAGAGTACATACAACACAGAGTCTCAGACCATAATACCCTAAAATGTACAGGATTCAAATAAAAATCATCATTTATAACAAAAACCAAGAAGAACTCAAACTAAATGGAAACAAAAGACTATGATAGATTCATTCACTGAGTTGATGAAAATGTTAAGAACAATCTGGCAAAGATTTTAAAGTTGCTGTCATAAAAATGTTTCAATGGGCAATTGTGAATATAATTGAAACAAATGAAAAAAGAGCAAGTCTCAACAAATAAATGAAAGATATAAAGAAAAACAAAATAGAAATTAAATTTTGGCTTGAAAAATAACAATAACTGAAATAAAGTTGAATGGGTGGGATCAACAGAAAAGTAGAGGGAACAGAGAAAGAATCAGCAAACTGAAAAATAAAACAATAGAAAAGATCCATGTAGCAATATATAAGACAGTAAAAAACTGAATAAAGCCTCAGGAGCATGTGGGACTACTTTATATATAAACAAACAAACAACAAATTATATGACAGACGTAAGTGCTAACATATCAATAATGATATTAAATGGAAATAGTCTCAATAGACACTAAAATAAATTGGCAGAGTGAGTTAAAAACCATGATCAATTATATGAAATCTACAACAAACTCGAGTTCGTTGTAGGAACATCTCCCAACTTAACAATATAGAGGCTTAAAGTAAAAGAATGGAAAATATATAGCATGCAAATATTAATCAAAAGTAGTCCACAAGTTAGAGAAAGTCTCAAGGAAAGCCAAAAAATATACAACTGAATGGAAATAAAAGTAGAATATATCCAAATTTGTGGGCTACAAAGTAATAATGAGAGGGAAATTTATAATGCCAAAAGCAAACATTAGGAAAGATGGAAAGTTTCAAATCAAAAAACTAACCTCCTACCTCAGGAATCTAGAAAAATGAAAAGCAAAATAAATCCAAAATAAGAGGAAGGAAGAAAATAATTAAGATAAAACCCCAAATCAATAAGATTGGAAACTGAAAAAAAAGTAGAGAAGATAAATTTTTTAAAAAGAGTTATTTCTTCTAAAAATCAATAAAATTGACAAATCTCTTGCCAGACTGACAAAAAATTACCAGTAATGAATCAGAGAATATCACTACAGAAATGCAGACATCAGAAAGATAAAGGAATAATGTGATCAACTCTATACAAATAAATTTAACAACTTAGAAGAAGACCAATTCCTCAAAAAAAAAAAAAAACCAAACAACTTAATAAATATGAAATGGATAATCTGAAAAGCTCTATAACTATTAAGGAAATTGAATTTATAATTTCAAAACTCTAAAAAGAAATCTCCAGGCCCAGATGGTATCACTGAAGAATTCTATCAAGTGTCTAAAAATGAATTAACACTAATTCTACATAATCTCCTCCCAAAAATAGAACAGGAGGAAATACTTCCCAATTCATTTTAAGATGCCAGTATTATCCAGCTACCAACCCAGACAAGACAGTACAAAAGAAGACAGACCAGTATCACCAATACAGAGAAGAGGCATAAACCCTTAACATAATGTTAGCAAATAGAATTCAGTAATATATAAAAAGAATTATACAACACGACAAAGTAGGGCTTATTCCAATGATACAAGGATGTTGAAAATAAATCACTGTGATTTATTTTCAATTCATAGAACTTAGCATATTAATAAGCTAAAGAAGAAAGGTCATGTGATCATATCCATGAATGCAGAAGAGGCATTTCATAAATTTCAGTATCCATTCATGACAAAAATTCAGAAAAAAGAATAGAGGGGGACTTGCTCAACTTGAAAAAGTATCAGCAAAAAAAAAAAAAAAAAAAAACGGCTACTGCTAACATCATACTTAATGGTGAAATAAACTGAATGCTTTCCTCTTTCATTTCTACCTTGTTTGGTAGGGAGCAAAATGAGAATATCTGTTCTTATCACTCTTTTGCAAGATAGTACTGGAAGTTTCAATCAGTGCAATAAAGCAAAAACATGGAAATAAAGGGCATACAGATGGGAAAGGAAGAAATAAATTTGCTCCTATTTCAGATGACATGATTGTAAAGAAAATCAGAAGAAATCTAAAAAACAAATTTAGAAATAAGGAATTCATCAAGGCCATGTGATATATATTCAGACAAAAATCAATTACATGTTTGCATACTAACAGTGGACATATGGACCCTGAAATAAAAATACAATGCCATCTACAATTGCAGATAAAGAAATGTTTAAGTTTAAAACTAAAAAAATATATGTTAAGACTTGTATGTTGAAAACTACAATATGCTGATAAAAGCAATTAAAGGAAAAATAACCAAAAATGGAGCGCTATCTACCATACTTATAAATTGGAAGACTCAAAAGAGTAAAGATATGAATACTACCAAACTGACAAACAGGTTTAAATAATTTCTACCAAAATTCCAGCAAAACTTTCTCTAGATATAGACACGCTTAATCTAAAATTATGTGGAAAGGCAAAAGAACAAGAATAGCTAAAGCAACCTTGAAGGGAAAAAAAAAGAATAGAGTGGGAAGAATCAGTCTACTCAATTTTAAGATTTATTATATAACTACAGTAATCAAGATTGCATGAGATTGGTGGAGGGAGAAATACATAGATCAATGGAGCAGAATAGAGATAGAGAAACAGACTGACACAAATATGCTAGACTAATCTTTAAGACTGGTGCAAATTCAATGCAAGAAAAATAGTCTTTTTAACAAACAGTTGGAACAGCAGAACAGACATGAGAAAAAGAAGCAAAAGAAGAAATCTCAAACTAAGTCACACACCTTATACAAAAAATAACTCCAAATAGGTCAAAGACTTAAATGGAAAACCCAAAACTATAAAACTTTTAGAAAAAATAGAAAATTTTTGAGATGTAGGGTTAGGCAGAGTTAGAACTGATACCAAAAGCACAAGCAATAAAATTAAAAGTCAATAAACCGGACTTCATCAAAATGAAAAACTGTCTATCTGAGAGATCCAGGAATCTTTTAAACTACAAAGGGATGAAAAGCTAAGCAACAGTGTGGGAGAAAATATTTACAAAACACTTATCTGACCAGGGTTGACTACCTGGAATATAAAGATCTACCAAAGCTCAACTGTATGAAAGCAAAAAATCCAATTAGAAAATAGGCAAGAGACATGAGGAGACATTTCACTGAAGAGGATCTACAGATGGCAAATAAGCACATGAAAAGATGTTCAACATCATTAGCCACTAGGGAGATGCAAATTAAAACCACAATGATCTATTACCACACACCTATTAGAAAGATGAAAATAAAAAATAGTGGCAACATCAAAGCTCTTGAGGATGAGGAGAAATCAGATCATTCATACATTGATGATGGGAATATAAAATGGAAAACACTCTAGAAAACATTTGGCAGTTGCTTTAAAAAAAAAATTTAACTACCATCTGACCCAGCAATTGCACTTCTAAGCTTTTATCCCAGATAAGGGAAAACATGTTCGCACAGAAACCTACACATGAATGCTTATAGCAACATTACTTACAATAGCCAAAGTCTGGAGAAAAGACAAACAAGTGTCAATGAGTGACTGACTGAGCAAACTGTGGTACTTCATACCATGGAATACTACTCAACAGTGAAAGAGAATATGTATTGATCTACACAACAACCTCGTAGGTAACTTTCAGCCACACCATAGACTCTGAATATACCTAGACAATGAAAGGGCACCAGACAAGCCTCTTATCCAGGGTACATTGTGGAGAACCCTAGATTTACAAGATAGTCAGTGGTCTAATTAGTTTGGAAACCCTCCTTAGAGTCATAGTGCACATTAGCATATTAAAGGCATTGATGAGTAAGTACTACTATAAAGAATCTGCTTAACTTTAAGTCACTATTTGATAGTACAGAGAACCCTATTGTCATGCAACTTCCTTTCTGATTATGAGAAGTGCTGAAAAATGATCTACTCCTAACTTCCAGTGGACTAAGATTCAAAAGGGTGGTTACTGGCCTCTGCTTAGATACATGTGGTAGCAAGGAGTTCTCCACCTCACTAAGCAACCCCTTCTACTAGTGGTAGAGCAGGGCATGGCACAAAGTGTAAAGGCTCTGGAGAAAAACAATGATGTACCTCAAGTTGGCTATACTATAAGAAGTTGCTATGGGAACTTGGGAAGATTATATAAATGCTCTGTTCCTCATGTGCAAACCACAGCTAACAATGTCTGCTTCACATGGTGGGTATGAGGATGAGTAATACTAACAATAACAATAATATCAACCTTCACTATTGATCACTTACTATGGGCTAGGTACTACTCTCAGTGGTCCCTATCACCACAAGGGCAGACATTTCATGGTGAGAGGAGGAAGCAGCCATTCAAAGATGGTAAAGAACTCCCTAAGGTTATATCAGGACTGGTAAGTGGTTGAACTGAAATCTAAATCTGGACTCAAACACCACCAATGTTTATGTTCCTGAACAGGGAAATGTAAACTACCCAGCACACAGTGGATACTCAGCAAACATTCTTTCCCTTCCCACTTCTACCTTGTCAAAGCCCTGCTAAGAATAAGGTGCCTAGATTTAAGTACTGCACCTGGATGTGCCCTGGGCACCCCCCAATGATCTAGGGTTCTCATCAGTTAATGGTGCTTCAGCCCCACTGAGCTTCTGAGCAGTTTCCTGTGGATATTCCCAGGAATCCCAGGCCGCCTGACCTTTCCCAGCCTTTGTCCCACGACACGAGGCTCACGAATGCAGTTATCTTGATTCTCCAGAGATCAAAGGGCTAGGTGGGAACTATAACAAATAATGCCAAATGAATGCTCTCTTGTGAAAGTATGTCGTAATCAGTGTGGACTGCTATAACAAAAGAGCATACACTGAGTGGCTTGAAAAACAAAATACTGATTTCTCACAGTTGTGGAGGCTGAGAAGTCATATTTGCACATCATATATCTGACAAGGTGTAATATCCAAGATCTACAAAGCTAACTCATATGACTCAAGAAAAAGCAAACAAAGAACCCAATACAAAAAAAGCCAGAGGAGCTAAATAGAAACTTCTACAAAGAAGACATACAGATGTCCCACAGACACATGAAAAAATGTTCAACATCACTTATCAGAGAAACGCAAACCAAAACCACAATGACGTACCACCTCACTGCAGTGAAAATATCCCATATCAAAACAATAACAACAACAACAACAAAAAAAACCAGAAACAACAAATTTTGGCAAGAGTGTAGGAAAAAAGAAACCCTTATACAGTTAGTGGGAATGTAGACTGGTACAGCCCTTATAAGAAAACAGTATGGAGGTTTCTCAAAATATTAAAAATATGATCCAGCAATTCTGCTCCTTGGCATTTATCCAAAGAACAAAAAAAATACTAATTTGAAGGGATATATGCACTCCTATGTTCATGGCAGCACAATTTACAATAGCCAGGTTATGGAAATAACCTGAGTGTCAACAAGAGATGACTGGATTAAGAAGATGCAGTACATATACACAATGGTATACTATTGAGCTATAAAAAAATTAATAATAAACTCCTGCCAATTACAACAACACAGATGGAACCGGAGGGTATTATGCTAAGTGAAATAAGCCAGAGAGAGAAAAACAAATATCGGATGATTTCATTCATATATGGAATACAGAGAAACAAAATAAAGGAAATAACAAACTAAAAGTCTAGAAATGACTGCAAACTTGAGGCTGCTAGAGGGGGAGTTTGGGGATAGAAGCAAAGCAGGGAGTGGGTCCCTGATATATGATAAAGGGGTATGGGTGTTCTGAGGTGGGTGGGATGTAGTGAGGTACATCTAAGGAGGTATGAGCCTATTCCTCTGAATCATACAGTGAAGTAAATCAGTGTTACCTCAAATAAATAAATAATGATAATAATAAAGGATGCTGTTTCCTGGTGAGGGTCCTCTTACTGGCTTTCAGTTGCCATCTTGTTGTACACGCACGTGGCATAGAGAGGGAACTCTAGTGCCTTCCTCTTCCTACACGAACACTAATCTCACTATGGGGGTGGTCATCTTCATGACCTCATCTCATCTCAACCTAATTACCTCCCACCTTCAAATACCATAACATTCAGGTTAAGATTGAGGTCAGGTTAAGACTTGAGGGGATACAAACATAGTCCATAGTTGTCCGCCTTTCTATAAGACACATTCTCAGGAGTGGAGTCAATGGAAGTGAGAATTTTTAATTATACTAGATACTGCTAAATTGTCATCAGAAATACTTATACAAATTTATATACTCATCAACAGTGTCTGAAAGGGAACATTTACCTACAACTTCTATATAACTGAAATAGAAAAATGCCAAGATATGTCACTAAAGGGGAAAAAAAGCAAATACATACCATAATCCAACCTTTAAAAAAGGAGATACATAAGGCCTCCCTGGTGGCGCAACAGGTTCAGCGCAGCACTGTGGAGCTCTCAGGAGCTGCAGCGCAAGTTCAATGCCCAGCCGGGGAGATTCCCACATGTCACAGCAGACCTCTCCTGCCTCGCCCGCTGCTCCCCTCAGCAGTATATTCCGTTGATCTGCCTGTTCTGCTCCCCATTCTGTCTCTGGTGAACCCTCTCACCACCCCAGAACCTCTGGCCCGCACCCCAGCATTGTATGCATAAATAAATAAATCTTTCTAAAAAGGAGAGATATGGGAGGGACCCCAATTGTCTAGGTAGAAGACTATGGGTACTTTGGTGGTAGGTGCGATGTGGGGACATACACCTGAGGAGGTGTAAGTTTATGCCCCCAAATCATACACAGTGTTGTAAACCAATGTTTCCTCAATAAAGAAATAGCGAATAAACAATAGAGAATAAACAATAGTTACCTGACATTATATGGGGAAAGATGGACAGATGGGCACTGAATTCCTGTTGGCAATTATCTCTAAAAGGTGGAAGACAGGACTTGTTCACTTTCAACTGCATGGTGATTGATCAGGATCAAAGTTTAGTTTATATAGCTTCATCTTACATCAGTAAGCAGAAGGAAAATATTCACATTAACTTTCTAAGAAAAAGAGAAAGTGATAAGGAATTGAACATGAAACAAAACCAAAAATTTCCAAATATGAAGAAGTGTTGGAATACTGGAGTATTTGTTTTCTAACATGTCTTATCATCAGAAATCATCTCTTGGTTTTCCATAAAATTAATTTTAGATGAAAATGCTATATAAGAAAGTAGTCTTTTGCCCTAGCTTTGCCGACCATAGCACTGGTATTCTGACAGCACCTACATCTCCAGTTGCACCCCAAGTCAATACTCTTACTACACTATTGTTTAGGAGTGAAAGGAGCCCATACTTACAACTAATATGGTGATCTTAAATCATTCATACTCACTGCACTCGCACACAACCATTGTTAACATTTTGTTTCACTTCCTTCCAGATTTGGTTCCATGCAAAGCTCCCCAGGATATCTACACAATTGTAGTAATATATACAGTCTGGTGGATGGCTTTCCCTTTATAGTAGATGTGCTCATCTTGGGCAATTCTGCAGTCATGAAACAGTAACAGGTATTCTACTTGATCGCTTACTCTATCATAATTTCCTTAATGTTGACTATTTAGATTACCACCAATTTTTTCACTCGGGTGTTAAAAATTATTCCATGCAGAAAGTTTTCTGTATAATCAGGAAAATCCCTTAGGAGAGATTCCTAGAAATAGAATCACCAGGTCAGAGGGTTTAAACATTTTTACAGCTCTAGACACTTATTACTAAATTATCTTCCAGAAAGTCTTCACCGTTGCACAGTAGAAAAGACAAGTGTTCATTTTATCAAAGTCTTCCCAGCAAAGGATGTTCTTTAACTGAGTGGTAAAAAATGGCTTCCTGTCTTAATTTGTTTTGCTTTGATTACAACTGAGGTTTTAGTGATTTTCCATATGTTTGTTAACAAGCCACATTTTCTCTTGTGATTTGTATGATCATGTTCTTTGCATATTTACCTACTGAAAATGATCAGCATCATATTTAAGTTTCTCTAAGCTCTCTCCGTCATACTTCTGCTCCAATTCCCCTACTAAACGACTGCACTTGAAATAATAATAGTTATAAAATTCTAGATCTATAAATTACTTAATATAAGTACACCCAAATTTGATGTTCACAACATCCCTACAATAAACCCCATTTTACAGAGCAGAGAACAGAGGTTCAAAGTTATCATACTGGCTATTCCAGGGTCACACAAACACTAAATAGCAGGGCTGGAACCAGAAAGCACCCTTTAAGTTCAGGAGGCAAAGCAGTGCAGGGATTTTGAGCCCAGGGCTGCAAACCAGCAGACCTGGCCTCGACCACCTATACCACCTTGAACAAGTACAGATTTCTCCAAGTACTTGTACTAGTAGCAATTTCTTCCTGGGCAGGCAAAGGGGTCAAACACAATCTTGGATGTGCAAAGCTGAGCACAAGGCTTGGCTCACAGTTAACTGCTCTATAAATTATTGCTTTTGAGAAGAACACTTACTGACGCTACTAAGGCCACTCTACTGGGCTCGGGGAATACAGTGATGGGCAGGAGTTCAGAGTCTGCAGGGAAAATAGCCAGACACACCGCTACCTGCCAATCCGTATGACAGAGCTCTCCCAGAAGCTTGTAAAGGCACTAAGTGGTCATGACCCAGGTGCCGTGTCCTCTTATGGGACAGAATCCATCACTTGAGGTCAAATTCATCTTTCTGAAGTTTCACATTTGAGCAGGCTGGCTCTTCCAGCCCAGTGTCATTCATGAGGGGTCATGAGACCAAAAAGGATGACTCTCATAAATTTTCCTACATCCCATCCATCAAGCTTTCCCTCCTCGTCTCTGCCCTCAGCAGGGAGAGGCTGAATTTTTTCTGATCCTGCACATCTGTGATATTCTCTGCCCAGAGACCCAGACCCCCCTCCTCAGAGTCTGAACATCTCAGAGGCCGCAGAGAGTTACCCCTTTGGGGTCTCAGTCCACAGCATCAGAGAAACGAATGATTTCTCCAAGAGATCCTGGCCAGGAGACTCCAAGCCACTGATAGTCTCTCTGTGCCTCAGTGAAACCAGAATTAAAACAGATCTTGCTTCAAAGGTCTATCAAGATAATTATTACAATCATGTGCATAACTGAAGCCACAACTCTCCCATAGCCTTCGGGCTTCAGAGCAGTGAGGGCCACCAATTAACGAGTACTTCCTATGCAGGACTTTAGTTTAAGCATGTCTCATAAATGACCTCAATAATTTCTTAGCATAACCCCATTTAATCATTTAGCCAAATATTTATTAAGCTTTTTCCCAGGTGCTAGAATAGACTAGTGATAAAAAAGGCAAATGACCCTACTCTGGTGAAACTTACATTCTAGTTAAGAAGACAGAAAATAAGCAAGAAATATAATATTTATATTAAGGCATACCGTCCTAAGTGCTGAAAACAAAGCAGAGATGAGGGATAGCAAGTGTTAAGCTGGAGGTTAATATTTAGTAGGTTGGTCAGGGAAGTCTCACAGGGAAAGGAGAGGGGACAGTTTGGATTTTTGGTAACATTCACTCCTCTCCTCCATGGGTGGTGTATGCCACAGAGCTCTACTTGCAGTGCCAAATGGGGTATTATCAGAGGTGACATAAGCAAAAGCTTGAAATAGGTGTGTGCAGGCACAAGCCTCCACAAGCTGCTGCTATGGCCAAAGGATAATGTGCCTTGGGTTGCTGCTGCTTTTCTGACTTCGACCCCAGGCAAAAGGTCAAACAGATCTACAGGCGAAAGCAGAACCCAGCAAGCCCAATCCGGATGAGTCACCCAGTCAGCCTGCAGGGACGCCCGTGATCCTGGACACCAGCGAGATCTGGGCTGCTGGTTAACTCAGCATCGTGCAGTCATTGGTGACAAAAAGGGGCTGCTGGTTAGAGAGCTTAAGGAACTGAGAAAAGGAGTAATGTGAATGTCTGGTAAAAGACTGTTCCAAGCAGAGAGGAGAGCAAGGCCCACATGACATATGCAAGGGACAGCAAGGAGGCCTATGTGACTGGAATGGAGAGAGCAAGGAGAAGCTCAATAAGGAGGAAGGCAGAGATGAACAGCTGAATCAAGTAAGACTTTAGAGGTCAAGTGACCATATCATTTATCATCCAAACCAAAACATGCTTTTAAAATTGAAGCATAATTTGCATGTAGTAAAACACATTCTTTTTAGTGTACAATTTGTATGTTTGGTAACTTGGAGAGTCACATAACCAATACAACAATGAAAATATAAAACAGCTCCATAATCCACAAAAAATCCCCTAGATATCTATAGCCCTGACAAGCATGATCAGTTTTCTGTCCCTAGACTTTCAACTGTTTGGAAAAACTGTTAAATGGAATCATAGAGTATGAGGCCTTGTGAGTCTGACTTCTTTCCCTAGGCATATACTATGTATGTCAATGGATTGTTCATTTTTAATGCTGCATAATATTCCATGGTATGGCTGTACCACCATTTGCTATCTGTTCACCAGCTGAAGGACAACTGAGCTGTTTCCGGTTGCAGCTATTATAAATAAAGCCAGTATAAGCATTTGCATACAACAAGCCAGGACAATTTTGAGAATAAACAGTTCTTCTGGGACAAGAGGTATAAATGGGGACCATTCCACGAAGAACAGGAAGTATGTTCACCTGACTTAGGTCAAAGCAGCACTCTGTCCATTACCCTGGTGAGAGGGGATGCGGTGGGAAGATTCTGAGCAGAGGAATGAGGTGATCAGCTGACATTTTAGCAGGATCACTCTGGCTACAGGGGACAAGGACAGAAGCTGGAAGGCCAATGACAAAGCTGTTGCCATAACAACAGTGGCTTATACCAGAGAGGTGACCATGCAGAGGTGAGGAATAATCAGCTTCCAGATACCCTGGGGGTGGAGCTGACAAAACTGCTGATAGACTAAATATGAGGTGTGAGAGAAAGACACAGCCAAGTTTTTGGACCTGAGCAACTGAAGAAAGGGGAATTGGCCCATTTTACAGGGAATGCCAGCCCAGATTTAGAGAGCAGAAGACATTCGCTCATGGCCACTCACAACAGAGCAGGGCTGCCGGGCGCCACACAGTTCCTTACATCAAAGAGAGAAGCAAGCGCTCTCCTTCTAAGGAGCAATCGCAAGTCGGGAGCAACTCTGACATGATCCCAACAGCGCTGGAAGGTCCCAAGTGGAATATCGGCCTGGGGAAATGCAGGAGAGCAGGGCACTAAGTGAGGGAAGAAAAACGGGAGGGGTTTGAGGCTGTGGCCCCACTTGTGAACTCGCTGAGTCCATATGCACCTCTGGGGAGGACAGCAGGAAAGAGGCAGTGCCAGAGTGGCCCATGACAGTGTGGTGGCTCCCGAGATCAGACATGGAGATAGCCCTGGGTTCCCTATAGGGCTCAGGTGAGGAATTCTGGACCCCTCAACAGTTTCACATCAGTTTGTGATGGCAGCCCCTGCCTGCCCACAGGTCTGGGGGTAGAGTTACATTTGCCACCGAAGGGGACTACCACACCCATAATCCGTGATTGTCCCCAGGCTCCCAGGGGCAAATGTCAGCCAAGGGAGCTGGGAGTCCATGTGGACAGCAGTGACACTGTATATGGCCCTGCTAGTCATGCAACAGCTTCCTGCGAGTAGGGGGACAGGGTCCCCCTTCATTTCACAGCATCCCATAATCTTCTGAAGCCACAGTTCTTGAGAAAGGCTATGCCTTAGAGCTCAAGGGTAGCAAAGCAGAGAGCAGATTCACCTCGTATACTGCCCACCTCCCCCATCTCCACCATGTTACAGCAGAGGAAAAAATCATTACCAAGCACTGGTGAGCTGGCCCTGCACACAGGGAAATAAATCAGTCAGCCAAGGCAGGTGCTAGGTACATCCCTCACGGCACTCCCCCGCCCCCCTCTCCAGACACGTATGACAAACTGTTCATCCTGAACCTCAGGAAGACACCACCTCTGCCACACTCCCTTCATAGGCACTGCTCTCTGGTGTGGCCCTCAGAGTCAACTCCAAGTTCTCTCTCTCTCTCTCTCTCTCTCTCTCTCTCTCTCTCTCTCTCTCTCTCTCTCTCGGCCACAGAGAGGTGGGTAGGAACATCTTCCACCAGGTAATACACCATCGCACTGCTGCCTGACACTTTTCGATGTCACAGAATTGACAAGAGCAGACTTAGAGACACATGCACCAGGGTTCAAATCCCAATCCAGCCACTTGCTGATCATGGCTTTGCACACGTTATATCCCTAAGCCTCAGCCTCCTCACCTGTGAGATGTCTCTTTGGGACTGTAAGAAGTAAACGTGCTATGTAAATATGGCTGGTAGGTGGGAGGAGCCCACTCCTCTTGCTGAGAGCCAGCCTGGGGCAGAGCCAGGAGTGCACCCGGCCCATCCTATACTGCAAACCAACACAACTCTGAGCTCAAGGCCCCAGCAAGAGCAGGGGTTTTGGGATCCTCCCAAGAAGGTCAAATCCAGGCCTTCCACATCTGTATCCTTTAACCTATGGGGGCAACAGCTTACACCCATTTGCTTGTCAGGAGCCTGGGGTCCCCTTTTAGGGTGAAAAGACAGACTGTGCCCACCACCTTCAGTGCATGCCAAGGCCCCAAGACCCAACCCTAACTGACAACAGACAGGCAGGTAGGGAAGCTGACTTCTCTGCGGCCAGAGAACAGCTCGCAGTGGAGGCAACCTCAATAGACTGAATGATTAAGACCACCCACCCAGGCCCCCAGGACCACAGGGCTCTGACTCTGTCCCTCCTGTTCCAGACACGAGGTGACTGTCAGGCAGCATACCCGAAGGCAAGATCAGGGCTGTGAGGCCAGAGAACAGAGAGGCAAAGGTAACAAGTGAGTACCTGGACATCAACAAGCCCTGCAGCAGGGGGAGGGCTGCGACAGGTCCTGTCCCGAAGTGGCTCCACTCACTACTGAGATTAATCTACCTGACAAACCCATCGTACCCACTCTGACTTCTATGTAATTAAGCCTGAGGATTTTTGAATTGTAATGTACAATGACTGTGAACTTCTAGATGAGGACATCACCACCCTCCCAGGAAGTTACAAAGAGCACTTTTGACCTAATGGGCTGTGCATCTCCCAGAAAAACCCAGAAAAATCCCCCTCAAATAACCAGGAAGAAAGTCAGATGATACAAGCACCAGGGTAGCTTTAATGGACCCAAGGAGACGATGAGGGACAGGAAGGTCAAATTCAGAGGGGTGCACTGGTACCCACTGTCCAGGTGAGAAAACTGAGACCCAGAGGCACTGAGAGCTCTGCCTGAGGCCCCGCTTACTGAGTGCTGAGTTAACCGGAAACATGTCCTCTCGCTGCAAAAGCCATTTGTCTCATCACACCATGCTGTCTCCCAAGAACATGGTGAATTTGCCCACTGTTCCTGACTCCTGAGGCTCTCACTCAGTTCACAGGCTTGAGACATAACCTTCCCGATCATGAATCGAGATGAGGGAACATTTCCTTCAAGGAAAGCAGAGTGCAAGGGGGCAGCTGCACCTTCCAGTGGTGTCCTGGACACAGGGACACAGGGAGTCTTCATTCCCATTCAGCAAGCACTTGGGAAGGCCCTTTTACATGCCAGGCACTGGACTGGCCACATGGGGAGAGAGGCGGCCACGCTTCTCTCTGCTGCAGACTAAAATCGAGTGGACAAGACCAATATGACTGCTGTATTGTCACAGTGAGACACACGCTGGAAAGCAAAAGAGATGCGTGTGCATGTCTAACAGGTCTAGGTAGGGCGGGGAGCCCAGGAGAGGGTACCCAAGTAGCAGTGATTGGGCTGAGCTGGAAAGGGTGTTAGGAGTTAGTGAAGTTGGGCAAGGGGGCAGAGGAGTACTGGGGACTTATCACAAAGAGGGCTCCTGTATGAGAAGACTCTGGAAAAGCAGGCTTTCTCACCTGTACAAAACGACAACATTCACCACTCAGGGTGGTAACCAAGACCAAGATAATGCCTGTCACTTGGGAGCCTGGGACCCCGACCTCTCTGTCCCACCAGCAATAATCCAAGGAAAAAATCTTCACTGAGACACTGTCCAAAAAATATTGAAGAGTTGGAAACAGACACAATGTCCAATAACAGGAAACATTAGGTAGGTTATGGAACATCAATTCTTCATCTCAATACAGTCATTAAAAATGATCATTAGGAAGGCTTTGCAACAAACCAGGAAATGTTTATGCCAGGATGTTAGGTCAAAAAAGCACAACACAAAATTGAATCTAGATGATGAGATCCTCTATATAGAGTAGGTGCACATATGGTCAGAGAAGATTACAGAAAAAAAAGCCACTGCACTCAGCAGTAAATTACAAAATTCTTCCTGCTGTTGTCATAATGCTTTTAAAATAAGCAATGTAGGTGTTAAGATGTGAGGAGAGACCTGCATTAAAGAGTGGACTAGGGAAGCACCTGCTCCCAGGTATAGAATGGAGAGAGGCACCTGTATCCAGGAAATGGGAGAAGTGACTGTACCCAGGTGTGGGGATAGGAAAAGGGACCTGCATTTAAGGGTGGGGGTGGGAAGAGGGATACTTGAATTCAAATTAAAGCTCTGTACCTGGGAGGTACACTTGGGCCAAGTCATTGACCTCTCTGACTTCTGCTCCTTCATGAGATGAGAACGGGGGTGAGGTTAAAGGGCATGCTAGGGGAGCACTGGCATAGGGTGGGGGAGTTTTGTGACTGGATGAACTCCAAGATGGGGTGTAGTTGTTAGTAGCTAAGGTGGTTGGAGAATGAGGGTGAAAAGATAAAGGATCTCAGGGGTGAAGAAATGAACTGATAATGGCAAGGAGGAGATTAGGAGAGAGGTGAGGTCCTAGGACAGAAAGCTTCTGAGTCAAGAGAATGCTGAGGCCAGGGACTCCAGAAATATGTGGTGGGCTGTGGCCAAACCTGGCGGGGAAAGCCAAGTGAACACAGTGGAATACTGCAGCACAGGTCATGAAAGGAGGCCGTCCCAGTACAGGTGCAGCAGGGACATCAAGGCCTGGGACCCAGAAACCATCCCTGGCGACAACTCACAAAGTAGGTCTGTTTATTGCCATGTGTGGCAATTAACTTGTCTGGGGCTGACATGGACAGGGACTAACAGGACTTCAACCTGCAGATTATCACCCTTCCAGTCTGCTGGGTATCTCCCTGCTCCAGGCAACCACAGTACCAAACTTCCCGGGGGGCAATGAGCTCCCAGGGGGCAATCACCTGTCTGGAAGCCTCATGTTCCCACTGCTCTCTTGCTGCTCTGAGAGGGAACCCAGGATTGGGCTGGAGTTCCGCAGCGCTGCCCCCTCACACAGCTATTCTGTTCAAACCACTGATAGCAGAAGTACGTCATGACAACTAGCCATAGTGGTGATGAGCGCAACCTCAAAGGCATCCCTTAAAGTTATACAACGTACAAGTGGCACAAACGTAGGCAGCAAGGCAAACCAGACTGTCGGCCCACACCCTGGCCCGGGTGACATAATCTGTTTGCATCTTAGTTTCCCTTCAATGACGTGGAGACAAACTTGAAAAAAATATCCTACTTTATGGAATAAAGAGAATTTAATGAGACAAGCCACAGAAGGCACTCAGACACAAGGCCTGTGGTAAAACTCAACAAATATTAGCTATTATGATTATTGCCTGCTTGGAATGGAGCACTGCCCACCAAATTTTCCTGTGGTTCTCCAGTGGGACTGGAAATGCCCACAAGAAAAAGTGCACACGCATGCACACAAACACGTGTTCCTGTAGATACATATGCACACGGTGACAATATTCACCACTCAGGGCGGTAACCAAGACCAAGATGAAGCCTGTCATTCAGGAGCCTAGGACCCCGAACTCTCTGTTTCCCCAGCAATAATCCAAGGAAAAACACTTTATTGAGACACTGTCCAAAAAAAAAACAAAGAGTTGGAAACAGACACAATGTCCAATAACAGGAAACATTAGGTGGGTTATAGAACATTAATTCTTTTTTTTAATAATGTATTTTTTTAGACTTATTCTGCATACAAGCTGGGGTGCTGGCCAGAGGTGTGGGGCAGTGAGAGGGTTCACCAGAGACAGAGTGGGGAGCAGAACAGGCAGATCGACCGAAATACACTGCGGAGGGGAGCAGTAGGCAACGCAGGAGAGGTCTGCTGCACCATGTGGGAATCTCCCCGGCAGGGCATCAAACTCACGCTGCAGCCACTGACATCTCCACAGTGCTGAGCTTAACCCTTTGCACCACCAGGGAGTCCCTGGAACATCAATTCTTTACTCAATGCAGTCATTAAAAAGGATCATTAGGAAGGTTTTGCAACAACACGACTGCACATATGTGGGTGGTGCATGTGGGTATACATGCACATGTGTGTGCGCATGCAAGCTCATGTACACATCTCTATTTGTGCATGCATGTGCATGTGTGAGCACACACACAGATGGACATATGATATTGTAGAATAGAGCAGTGCCATCCCTCACACCCCACCACCTGCACCAGACTCCCCACTTCTTTTCTCCACTGGGTTGTTTACATTTTCTTATTTGCCTTGTTTCTAGTCCTTCTGATTTCCTACATCTTTGATTTGTCTGTCCTGTGTTTAACAGAGGAGGTCTTTGATCACTTTCAAACTTCTGTCAGCACCTTTTGGAAAAGACCCATGCAGCAGAGGGCCCACTGGTGCCTGAGTGTCTGGCAGATATGTTTGATCACTTGGTTTCTCCTAGCCTTGCAGGCAGTCCCTGCTGCAGCGGGCTTTCATCAGTCCCCACCCTGTCTTCTCGGGAGCCCTTTCTCTCCTTCCCTATTACTTCACTTCTGCCCAGCGCTGAACGCCTCCCCTATTAATCCAAATATGCATTTCACTTCTCTTCATCATCCTTTTCATCTGCCTGCTTTCCTCCTGACCCCTTCTTAAGCAAGCATTCTTCCAGCCACGGTTAAATGCTGAGTACCTTTCACAACATGTATTTCCTTCTGTTTGTCTGGCTTCAAGCTGGTTTCCTAGTAAGTCAAAACAATCATTTCCTTAACTCCAGTGAGGGCCTTGGCCTAGCTGCCAACAGGACATGGAGAAGGAAGGGAGAAAGGGACAGATCAGATGTGCAAAGAGAAACAGAAACTACATGTTCAGCGATGACCCACTCACGCCTGTCCTGCCAGGCTTTCGAAAAAAAGGCTCCCAACACACAGGCCCATTGACCTGCCCTGGGGCCTCTGTGGGACAATAGCCGCCCTGAGGTCACAGGACCAAGCCAGTTCAAGATTCCCCCAAGGCCATGTCTGCTGCTCTCAGAGACAACCACACTCAGGCTTTGTGTCCTAGCCTGACTGGAGCCCTTCAGCCCCGCCTCAGCTGCCAGGCCTGCTGGGGGCCATGGCAAGATGGCCTCAGCCTGATATCCACCAGATCACCTGGGGAGATTTGTAAGCACATGACTGACTGGTCTCACCCAGGACGACTTAGTAATTATAGTGGAACGTGGATGTCAAAGCTGTCTGAAAGTTCCCTAGGAACTTTCTACATCAGATTGGGGTGAGACTATTGGGCTTCACAGAGCTAGAACTCTAGAGTGAGAAGGATGGAATCAAAACCCTACTTCTACCATCCACCCCCACCAAGAGACTCAGTCTCAGGAGGCCTCAGTGTCCTCAGATAAAAGAAGGGGAATCAAAATAGCACCTCAGCTAAGTAAAGAAGAAAATGCACATAAAGAGCCCAGCACAAAGTAAGCACCCAGTCCCCCTATCATTCTTCATTCACCCTTGGGTCATCCTATCCAGGTCCAGGGTTTTTCAGAAGGAAATGGAAAGGCTTCCTGTGTCTGACTCTGGTATAGTGGGGAATATGGTGTGGAGCAAAGTGCTCCATAAACCCTCATGAAACACCCTACCTCAGCAACCACCATTGGGGAGGAGGACATCATTCCCTAGAGGGGATGAAGGGTAAGCTGGGCACCAGGGCAAATTCCAGTCTCCACTACCTGAAAGCCCGTAGTTCACTGCAGCACCCGTTGGACCACCACCGGAAGAGCCATTCCAAAACCAGGCTCAGCATTCCGTGTTGGCTCAGAGTCCACTCTTTCTCCTCCCTTTCCTATGGGTGACACTGGGGGAAAGCCAGTTCATACATTCCATTCTAACAAGACTCTGAAAGAGCCAGTTCAGGTGAGCTCCCAACAGCAGCCAGCAGACCCTCAGGCTCAGAGTGTTTTTATGTGTCAACTTAAAGAATCAGCCAATAATTGCGTTTAACAATCCAATAAAATTCTTACTTATTCATTCACTTGCTGATTCAGTGAACAGTTATAAGAGGCTCCTCTGTACCAGACATAGCACTGGATGTGGAGAATACAGACACAAATACAGCCCAGTGTATCAGTTAATTTTTTTTAAAGATTTATTTATTTATACATACAGCTGGGGTACAGGCCAGAGGTGTGGAGTGGCGAGAGGGTTCACCAGAGACAGAGCGGGTAGCAGAACAGGCAGATCAGAAATACACTGCTGAGGGGAGCAGCGGGCGAGGCAGGAGAGGTCTGCCGCACCATGTGGGATTCTCCCCAGCCGGGCGTCGAACTCGCGTCGCCGCTGCCGACAGCTCCACAGCGCAGCACTCAACTGCTGCGCCACCAGGGAGGCCCCTATCAGTTAATTATTGCCAAAATAATGCTGTGTAACAAACCACACAAAACTCGGTGGCTAAAACAACCATCATATATTCTCACAGGCATGTAAGTTGATAGGGGTGAAGGTTTGTGGTTTTGCTTAGTGGGTCTGTTCTGCCCTTTATGTTTCTCATCTTCCTGGAACCAATGGATTATCCAGGGCTTGTTCTTTCTATTCCTGAAGATGAAGGTGGTAGAAACAGGTGAAAAGATGAAAACATCCAGTATCTCTTAAGGTCTGAGATCAAAACTGACATGTTGTCATCTCTGCTTACATGCTTATGGCCAAAGCAAGCTATATGGCCAAAGCCAAAGCCAAAGCACAGGGAAGTATACACCACCATGAGGCCATGGCAAAGGTATGATGAGGAATCAGGGGAGCTATTCAGTCATACCCAGGCTCTGTTCTTCAAGACCCCTCCTGGCTGGACAGGGAAAGCAAGACATTGAGAATAATTGTAGCATGGCATGATTTTGATGCAATCACTGGAGTTATTTGGGACTCAGAAGGCTGAACACCTATCCCTTGTTTTATTCTACCTCCATCCTACATATGTGTCTTATAAAATAGATTGGGCGTTCTCTCACCCCATCTGACAGGTGAAGAGATGATCTTGCCCAAGACATTCGACTACCTCAATCACCACTATACTTACATTTTGTCTATATGAAAAAAGAAATGGATCCAGTAAACTTAGCTTCCCAAGATAACAGAAGCCAAAGTTGGACTGGTATAATCAGTTTTGCCATTTAAAGGGGTAAAAATAATTTAAGCTGATGGGATGAAGCACTCACAACAAAGCACAGCCTTAATCCACAGGAATGAGGCATCTTTGGGAAGAAAATGGAGGACCTTGTATGTCTGGGCATGTTACACTGTCTCATGGAATTACCCCAAGAACCCCAGGAGTAGCTGTGTCCATCTGATGAGTGAGGACCTGGAGGATGGAGGATCATAGAAATTAGTCCTCACCTAAAGTCCCAAAGCTGATGAATAGCAGAGACAAGGCCGCGAGCAGGCACTTTCTGTTGCAGGCCCTGAGTTGCCACTAAATGCCTTATATGGCTCCACACAGGACTCACCCACGTCAGCACAGGTGAGGACAGAGCACAGACAAGGCCAACGAGAAACAGATGGGCTCAGAGAGAATCCTCATGCATGTCTGCAGGATGAGAGGTTCTCAGCTTCTCTCTCACAACCCCCTGAAACCAAGCTCATTGGCCAGTCACAGGGATATGCAGTCTCTTCCCAGCTCCTCAAGTGAACATCTGTTTTTCTCAAAGCTGTGAATGTCACGTCAAGAATTTCCAATTACCTTCCCTTGGTTTTATTTAGCATCAGTGTATTGGAGGCATAATTAGTCTGAGATGAAAATCTGTATTGTTCCCTTCTCCTCTGAAATGAAATAGGTTTCCAAATGTGCTAACAGAGAGGATCCTTCTCCAAAAATGACAAACAGCAAGTGAAGGATGAAAGCAGGAGTGAAATACAGATTAATGACAACTGTGGCTGAGCTGGGGCGGGGGTGGGGGAAGTGATGGTGGAATATGCCACAGAGCTCCTGCTTCGAATCTCACCTCCTCCTCAGCTCCTAATGAGGATGGGCCTTTTCCGCAACATAAAAGTGATGCAGATGGAGATGAAAGACCAGTTTCCCCTGATGTGTTTCCTAATGCTACATCATGAGAAGGAGGCACCGCCCAGGACAGCTGACGTGGGGGTCCCGAGAGCCTTCTTCTCCCTAGGGCTGACATGCTCAGCATCTGGCTGAGGGGTGCAGGCTTCGTCTTGGCCAGAGCTACTCAGATTTTATGGGGGGAAAGACACACACAAATTTGATGTGAGTAGACAATACCCTTGAGTTTGGGAATTAGAGGCTCCCACTGATGCCAGGTCTTGAGAGAGACAAGACCTTTAGCCTCTCATTTGTCCAGTGTTTGTCAAAGTGAGTCCTACTACATTGATATTTATTCTGTGCCCACTCTTGCCTTCTTAGAGGCTCTTTCCCACAGAGCACTCAGAGGGATTCCTAAATGGGAAATGGCTCATGTTACTGCCCTATAAAAGCCCTCCAAGATATCCCATTTTACTTAAATAAAACCCAACTCCTCACCTAGGCCAGAGTCTGGACCCTGGCCCACCTTTCTCATCTCACTATCTCCTCTCCCCGCTTTCCCCTCCTCTTGCTAAGCTCCAGCCACAGAGGCATACCCTTTCTGTTCTTCTAAGTAGCCAGCCTTTATTCCCACCACAGGAACTTGACAATAACAAACGTCTCTCTCCCTTACAAAAGCAAAAGTCTTCGCAGGTCTAATTCCATCAATCACATTTTAGCTCAAAAGTCAGAGAGGCTGACCACATAGTCAAGAGTGACCCCCAGTTGCTCCCTATCACATTGTCCTGTTCTGGGTTTCTTCTGGAATTCTTCACCATTAGACATTAGCTTGGTTTTTGCCTCTTCCTTTTATACCTGCAAAGAAAGATCCATAGGTGTGGAGATCTTACTCCCCACCATGCCCCAGCACTTGCAGAGTTGTAACATCTGACACAGGAGGTGCTCAGTAAATATTGATGGACTAGAAATATAGATAGATAGATAGATAGATAGATAGATAGATAGATAGATAGATAGATAGATAGATAGATAGATAGATAGATCAAGACCAGTGGGGCAGCTAGTGGGGTTTCAGCTTACCAAAAGGATCAGAGATGTATGCATGCTACCTTCAGATAACCAAAGGACCGACATGGGGAAAGGAAAGAAAAACTGTCATGTGGCTCCAGAATGCTGATCCAGGACTAATGGGGAGAAGTCACGGGACAGATTTTTGCCTACCATTAAGTGGATGCTTTCTCCCTGCTGAGCTGCCCAGTGACATAACAGGTCCCTCTGCAGCTAGTGAACTCCTAGTATCTGGAGGTATATAATAAAAGGCCACAGCCAGAACTCATGCGGTGAAGACATGAGCCTCTATGTTCCTGAGTCCACAATCCATTGTCATCATCCATTTTGGCTTTTTCTGTCTCAGTCTTGCTCTCTGCCCAATTCATCATCACTGAACAAGGGCAGAGCCTTGTCCTCCACCCAGCACAACCCCAGGCCTCGGTGATGATGGGGCACACACAACCACCAGACACGGAGTGAAGTGAATGTGCCGGATCACCTTTAAGGTGAAAGCAGGAGGCTCTATGCCTATGTGCAGATGGGCACCTCCTTGACAGGACTAAGTGTGTAGCATGTGCCTCTGTCCAGAGACATGGGCCTTGAGAGTTAACAGGGAAGGAGGGAGAACAGGTGGCGGGTAGCAGTCATGAAACACCACATCCTGCACCCAGGTTGCTTATGTTAATCCTTCCCAGAGCTCTGTGCGGGCACTTCTACCACACTGACAAGGAAACAGAGGCATGAGGACACCAAGTTGCTGGCTTGCGTTCCTGCCACCTTGACCCCTGCTGGGCCAGGCACTTCTCTTTAATCTCAGACCTGTCCCATTGAAAAGATTTTCAACTGATTCTATGTCTTCCACTCCCCTGTCATCTGAGAAAATGATGCCCCTTAATCTCCCATCCAAGTCAGAAGGCACTCGGTTCCCTATTGGATGATCTAGCCCCAGACACACTGAGGAGGAAGCTGGTAGAACAAGCACATTCACACGCTCTCTCTCCTCCCAGCCAGGTGCAGGCACAGAGCTCCCTGTGTCACTGTCTCCTTCCTATTACCTGGCACAGATGCTCTTGTGGGAGGCACTTGGCATGGATGCACCAAATAACCACGTGGCAGGAGACAGTCACTCTGAATACTCCCTCCCACTCCACTAATAGGGGACCCCCTATTGCCCCTGTATAGTCTCCACTTCCTTGGACTTCCTGGGCTGGTTCCTGGGCTTTTCATGAGGGAAAACACATAGGGGAAAAAAGAAGGAGTGAGTATATGAAGCAGAAGCATACGCAGATTATGAAAGGTGACATATGTGGTGATTTGGGGAAGACAGCAGCTAGGGAAGAGAGAGACAGAGAACAAGGATTCTAAGAAGTGTTGCGAGTTATAAATTGGATCCTCTGACAATCTTCAAAAGACACCATAAAGAATTGTAAAGCACAACATTATTTCAATGTTTTTTCCTAATGTTATTCTACATAGAAATCAGGCTATTAGGTACCACTGTTACATTTTTAAGATGAATGAATGAAATGGTATCCTAGGAGAGCACCTATCATTACTATAATGGACGGATTAAGAATTAGTCATACAAAGAAACTTAGCTCTTTTTTCATCTCATAGTAAAACCTACTTCCCCTCCCTTCCAGTGACACACACAAAATAGCCTTTGAATAAAAATTCTCAACTATAAATGCCCATCTTAGCGCTTCACTATGAAAAAAAAATGTATAAATATATATAAATATGCTTAATAAATTTTATTGGTCATGTTTAAAGTGTTAAACTGATGAATGAATGAAAACCCAAACTCCACTGTTTAGTTCACAAAGTCATGAGTCTCTTCTGCATGTTAGGAATAACAGTTAACACTTCCTAGGTAACAGTTTACTAGACACCTCCTTAAGTGCTTTATATGTATTAACTCGTTTAATCTTGACAACCATCTATAAAGTAGGGATTAAAATTACCTACATTTTGCAGATGAGAAAGGGGAGACATTCACCTCACAGCAAGTGGCAGAGTCAGAATTCCAACTCAAGAAGATGGCTCCAGGCCCATTTGTTTTGCTACTCTATTAACCTGTGCATAACTTCAACTTGCTTGTCAAAAAGGACAAGTAGAACCAGCTATGCCACCACCACCTGGGGTCAGCTCTGCCCTGCCTGCTGCTGCCAGGGGAGCAGGCCAGGGGAGGCCAAAACCTGTGCATACCTTCTAACAACTTAGGAATTAATAGGCGAAAAATCAACAAAAGACAGTCATCACCTTCTTGCTTGTAACTGATAGACACTTATTAAATTTCATTTCATACAAACACAGTAAAACCACATGAAAAGTAGACATTTGGGAAAAACTGAGCCTTGAATGTTGAGGCTGTCATGCCGCCATGCTTCCACCCAGACAATTTGTCATGTAACCACCCAAAAACACTAGTGCTACTCTTTTGCCTTCCCCCCCCCAAAAAGAAAACATTCAGGGGAGAGCTCCAGAGATGAGAGGAGAGGCAGGGAGGGAAACCTGAGCAAATCTAGCTTATTGCAGAGAGAAGCCACTGGACTGAAGAGTGCTTATGGGAGGTCACTTACAATTGCTTCTCAGGGGCTGAGAATATGTCTCAATAACACTAGTCAACAAATTTTTACAAAAGCCATGTTACTGAAATAAAATTAGTCCTTTCCTATCAATTTGTATGTGCTCAACACGAATATGACAGTCAAATTCTAATTTTGGCTCTAGCTTTTTTTTGTAATCTGCAATAAATTGATGTTTATATCACGAAATGCAAGCCAATAGTAATAGGCCTATCGTTAATACCTGCAAAAAATCAAGTCATAGACTACTTCTTAGATTTCTTCACTTGTCTCTTATACAGCTGTTCAGGAATAGAATAGATGGAAGACAATTTCCATTGTGCAAAAGCACAGCCTTATGACTCAGTTTCGAAGAGTCTAGAAATAGTCTCCATTCTTGTGGGTCATGAGTGATTTCTAAGGCATTCATGAGGCCCTCAATATCAGAACACAATACCAGAGTACTCTGCTTTCTGAAGAAAGGTTCCAACTGCTGGTGGTGCTTTTGATAGAAAGTAATTGTGACATCTTCTTCTAGAAGATTCCATTGTTGGAGTCTTGATCCTAGCATTTCTACCTTGTTCTTGGATAAGTCCAAATCACGAACCAGGCCATTGGGTTCTTCCTTTGTTAGTGTGTGTGGGGTTCATGATGCACCACAGTGAAAATCTGGATCATTGCATGCTGATGGAACAGGAGAAGAACAGGTCAGCTCAACCTTGTCCTCATCAGATGAATCAAGAAAATATTCTGCTGGAGGTTCTGGAATAGGAAGTCCCTCGCCATGTGGAACGGGTCTCCATGCAGATGGAATGTTTAGGTAGACTATTCTCGACTTCTTTTCCTTCATTATTCTGCCGGAAAGAGAAGGAACCAAGCAGAAGTAACAGTCTTTTATGTGATTGCTTGGCTCTCTCCACACCATGGGGACTGCAAATGGCATGGATGGTCTTTTGCCATTTAACCACTGTGAAAGCTGTGTTGTACATCGAGCACAGCATATATGCGGGGCCCAAGGCTTGTCTTGGTCACCAACCTTGCATCCAAAGTAAAGATGATAAACCTTCTTCACTTGAGAAGTGATAATTTTCTTCTGGTTGGCAAATGTCACTTCCCCACAAATAGAGCAGAAATTGTCCACGTTATTAACATACTTTCAAGGCATTACTGTTCTGTTTTGTGCCTAAATGGATAAAATAATAACAGTTCTATGGAACAGTAGCTTAAACTGTCTTGCACAAAGTCTGAAATATTTTCAGTGCTCAACCTTTCTGACAGGGCTTACTTCAGCAGTCGCCTGGCAGTAGTATTGCATTGCATCAGAAAATGATGCAATCAACTCTGGATGATGTGTGCATGATGGTATTATGCAATACAATGCAATATTACATCATTCTAGGCTGATTTAGGATGTTATTGCAGTCCTACTGGATAAATTTACATGGTGAAACATAAAATGAATTATATGAAATATCTTCAAAACAAGAACTAATAAAAATTTTTCAGGGTTATATTCATGTTTAGCACACCAAGATACTATAGATTAGGGCCTTTTTAAGTCAGTAACGATCTCACTGTTGACCAGTGTAATCTATCTCTATAGGTCAGTCCTAGGTCTGATGCACATGCAAAAGTCAACATGCAAAAATGTTTGTGAGTTTGACTTGAATTAAGTTAAATCAAAAGGCCTCTCCACTTGTGAGGAGAGGAGCATTGGAAGCCATGGTACAGACCATGTCCCAGACACTGTGGCTCAAAGAGGCAGTGGGCTGAGCCTTACTCACCTGGGAGTCCAGGATATGGCCCAAGCCCTCATCCATCACCAACTGGTTCTTCCATCTCCAGGTGGCCCGAAGAATGATTTTCAAGGAAATTTTGAGTCCTCCCCTAACAACCTGTCTACCATCAGCTTCCAGCTTCAGAGGCCATAGCTACCTAATGTTCCTTTCAAAATGAGTATTAGAGGGCCTCCCTGGTGGCATAGCAGTTAAATGCTGTGCTGTGGAGCTGTCGGCAGCAGCGACACGAGTTCGACGCCCAGCCAGGGAGATTCTCACATGGCGCGGCAGACCTCTCCTGCCTTGCCTGCTGCTCCCCTCAGCAGTGTATCTCCATCAATATGCCTGTGCTGCTCCCCACTCTGTCTCTGATGAACCCTCTTGCTGCCCCAAGTCTCTGGCCTGTACCCCAGCTTGTATGCATAAATAAATAAATCTTTAAAAAAAAAAGAGTATTAGAACCTCCCATGCCAACATATTTCAAATAATGTATGTAGCTACTTATTCTACCCTCCAGACATGGAGCATATCCCCCTACTTCCTAAGTGTGGGGTACACATCATGACAGTTTCCCACAGAAAACAGTTTGGAAAAGGAGAAATGAAGAATAACTTTACAGTGGGGAAACTTGGCAAACACTCCCTTGGCCATGTGGAAAGGTCAGCATCAACAGTGATCAGTCATGTTGGTAGCATGCACCCTTGATATGGTGTGATGCAAATGACACTCTGGTCTTTTGCTCTCAAACCCATAATCCCAGTGTAATCATGAAAGAAACATCAGACAGATCCCAGTGGAGAGTCATTCTAGAAAATACCTTATCCCTAGTCTCAGGAACTGTCAAAGTCATAAAAAGCAAGGTACATCTATGAAATTATCACAGCCAAGGGGCCTCCCTGGTGGCGCAGTGGTTAAGCACTGCGCTGTGGGTCTGTCGGCAGTGGTGATGCAAGTTCAACACCCAGTCAGGGAGATTCCCACATGGCACAGCAGACCTCTCCTGCCTCACCCGCTGCTCCCCTCAGCAGTGTATTTCTGTCGATCTGCCTGTTCTGCTCCCCACTCTGTCTCTGGTGAACCCTCTCACCACCCCACACCTCTGGCCTGTACCCCAGCTTATATGCATAAATAAATCTTTAAAAAAAAACATTTAAAAAAAAAGAAATTATCACAGCCAAGAGGAGCTTAAGGTGACAGGATGACTTATGCAGGATAGTGCCCCACATGGGGTCCTGGAGCAGGAAAGGGATGTAAGCTGATAAAGCATGAACTGCAGTTAATATAAATGTATCAAAAATGGTTCATTAATTGTGACAGATGTACTTACTTTAGCTGCCATCTTTATAATGTTTCTGTAAATGAAAAACTATTACAAAATTAAGTTCATTTTAAAGAATTGGAGTCTGATCCCAAGTTTTATAAAATACACCTCCAAAGTATTCCCCAAAAGTGTTCCCTTTTCCTCAGCTACCCTGACCTTCCTCAGTGCTATGTCTGTGCACACCCAAATATTGGCACCACCCTTCCTCCCTGTCCCCAAAGGCCCATGTAACTGTCCTTTCCCTGAGTTTTCACAACACAGATGTGAGGATGTGCGCCCATATTACAAAGGTTTCCATTGCCCTAAGGAATGACTCCACCCTCTAGCATGGTATCCTAGGTGCCTCTTACTCTTCCCTTGCATGCTTCTCTTTATATTGCTACATTAAAATGCCCATTGCTCTTTCCCCAGAAACCTATTTCTCCAGCTCTACATGCTTCCCTTTCATGTGCCGGCATGTGCCGTTCCCTCACCTGGATGCTCTCTCCCCACGTATTCCTGGGACAACTCAAGTTTATCCCGCAAGACTCAGCAGGCATTGCTTCCTACAGAAAGCCTTCCTGCCCCTCTGGATGCTTGCCTTGGCTTGATGGGCACCCCAGTCATCTCTTCACATTCATCTGTCCTATTTAGAAAGGCTGCCCCTTTCCTGAGGACAGGCACGGAGCTCTCACTCATGTATCTCTTGCACAAATGTTTATTTAATGATTAGTAAATCACTGGGGGGGGGGGGTGCGAAAAGTCATAGCCAGCAGTCTGAGGCATTTGTTCCTGGGTTTCAAAGTACAAATTATACTCTCTAGAACACGGTTATTCTCACTAGAGTCCTATATAAGCACACTCCATTATATGGCAATGTAACGGATTACCACATTTAATTACAACAGGATAATTAATGTCAAGAATTTGTAAGTTTAGACATAAATATTAAATATCACCTTCACTCTAACTATTCTCTAACTCCATTGTTAGTAGGGTCAGAAATACCAGGTTTGGGTGAGAAATGCCTTTGTTGTGGGGGGGAGCAATGCCAAGAACATCTGGTTTGTCAACTGCCACTGTCTTCCAGGCAGCAGGCCTCAACTCTGCTCTGAGGCTGGCTCCTGGCTCCCCTGGCCCTGAGATGGGACCCATCTCTCACCCCCCAAGTACAGACCACCACACTTGGCCTTGCTCTAGATGAGCCCCAGACCTTAGAGGATCTGTCCAGGCCCCATGGGCAATCCCTGAGTCACACATTACTTCATGACCTCAATTTCCCTCCATAATACAAAGTAACAACAATCTTGAGAAGTGAACAGCCCTCAGAGGTTATGAGATGGAGAATGCTGAACTGGCTGTGGGCCAGGAAGACCTCGCCTTGGGTCTCCATCCCTCCAGCAGATCCTCTCCTCCAGCCACCTCACAGCCTGGCTCCAGGCTTAGAGAGTGCGAATTCATTATCTACCTTGACAAAAATGCTGTCCCTTGTCATTCAACTTCAACCACTCTCAAGTGGTAGGATCATGAATATTCAAGCTACAAAGTCCAAAGGCCCCACCCCAATCCCTCTCTCACCCTGGATCCATCCAGAACTCTGAACTAGACATCCCCAAGAGGCTACCTGCCATTTGGAACACTCACGCCAGAACCCTGAGCAGTCATGTAAGATATCTTACCACCCTTAGGCCACTGTGCCACGAGGAAAGTCAAACTAGCATATGCTCAGAGGGACCCCATGAAGGAGGAGCAATGCCTAGCCAGTCCCCAGCTTCTCCTGCTCCTCTTTATTCCCGATCCAGCCATTGTCTCGATGGAATACCATGAAAGACCCTAGGCCAAATGTCTTTGGTAAGGTGAGCCCTTACCAAATTTCTTACTCAAGAAAACATGAGAGGTGAAAGGATTTGGGTGGATTATCACCCACCAAAAGTTCATCATGACAAAGGTTCAAACATCAGAGCTGCTGCAGTGAACAGACAACTTCTTCCAGCATGCACACTTGACTTCAGCTCCTCATATGACACTGGTCCCACTGTGGCAGAGAGAACGATGCTCCATCCCGCCCCCCATGTGCTGGTACTCCGTGCTCTACTATTTCCCTGAAACATTCATTCAGATTGCCACATCCTGGTTCCATTAATCCCACACAGCTAAAACTCCTCATTCATACTTCATTCTCACCTCACTCCCACCTACCAATCCAGAAATGAAATAAAAACCACCTCTGAGCGCCCTGTGGTTGAGGCGAGGCCTCTGGATGGCTCATGTTTCCAATTAAGACAAAGACGATGCCACGGACTGGTTCTGAGGGGAAGCAGAGTTCCACATCATCACCACCATCACCATTATCCCCATAACCCCTGTCATCAGCATCAACCCCCACAGTAATCCCAGAGTCATCCACTGCACACTTAATAAGTGCCAAGAATTGTTCTAAGCACTTTAACGCATGGTCTTGCCAAATCCTCATCATGCCATCACGTTGTGGCCCTGTTCCTCTCCCCACCTTACAGATGAGAAAACAAAGGTTTGGAGCCATATTAGACCTGCCCACAGTCATAGGGACAGTGCTAGGATTCTAACCTCTACTGTCCCAACTCCAAAGGTCATACACACTCTCAGCACTTGGGCTCCTACCCCGTCCAATCCTCTCTATGGCTCCCCACCCTGAGTTGCTTTAGAAAGAGAATGCTGGAGACCCTGGGCCTGCTAATACAAGCCAGCAGTGGCCCAGTCTCTACATCTAGACAACGAGAGCGCTGACAACAGTCACTTTGAGCAGAGTGTCAGACCTGGTTATTTACTAATCACTGCCTCCAAGCCAAGCACTTGCTATGTATCATCTCGTTTAAACCTCATCACAGTCAGGGGGTAACTCCCAAGTCCTACTCTTCCTGCTGCCTCCCACTGCACCCCTACTGACCAGCCCTGACCTTGAGGATGACCCCACCTTTGACATGTCAAGGCCTCTATCTGGCTGTCTGAGAAGCAGGATCATTCTGTGCTCTTCACTTAGAGTAATTAATGAGACAGGGATGTGTCTGCATTTCCTGGGGCAGGTGGCCATTCTAGGCATAGTTCCTTCCTCGTAGGAACAAACACCCAACAAATGGAAAGGGGTAAAGATCCCTGGGGCTGGAACTCTCCCTGCCAGCCTTTCCCTGGCTCTGAAACCTAGCTGGGTGCCCAGATAGCTTATTATATAACTCCCTTCTTTTGGAAGCTAGATTTGAAAGGATGCTTTCCCTCACAGAAAGAAAAGTCATAATTCTTTTCAATTGGTCATTGAGTTAATTGTGCAAATAGTCTTCCCCAATATACCATAAAAGGTATTTCCCCATCTTATATTTGTCTCTCAGGTTTCCCATTATGCCTGGGCTATAGCTGCAGCCCCTGATGGGACTGAGCCCACAGGCCATCCCACGGGATCTGAGCACTTGCACAACCGTGGTAGGGCTGGAAGGGGGCAGCGGGGAAGAGGTGGGGAGCAAGGTTTAGCCCGGCCTGGAGTGCCCGGGTCAGCCTGCTACAGCTTTTCAGTGCCATAGCAGTGACAGAGAAATGGGGCACTATCCAATTCTAAGGAAAGCTGCAGCCCAAACCCAGGAGGCAGAAGTCAGGGCTGCAGCCACAGAGTCATAGCTTGAAACCTACAAGTGATGCTGAGAGTAGAAGGGGAATGGTTGGGGGCAACAAGGGGTGCTATAGGGTATAGGGGGGACTCCTACATCACCATCTCCCTTTATGATGGAAGGAGACATTGCACAGGTTCAAAGATGCAGGATGATAAAGGGGGGACACATGGGCAAACTCTGCCCCATCACACACATGTGCACACACACATGCACACATACATATGACAGCAGCCCAAATTTGCTTCCCTATCAGCACAGGCACAAAAAGAAGCCCGCGGAGTGAGGAGGCCTGCCCTGGGCTTGGCAGCAGTCCTGCCTGCCTCTCACTAGCTGACTGCAGAAAGGTTGGCTGTGGTTGGGTTTGTTGTTGCTACTTCCCCAATTCCCTAGTGAAGGAAAGAGGGAAGATGGCACTGCAAAGGGCGTGTCCTCAGCCCTTCCAGAAGGAAAGCCCTTGGAGCAGCAAGGCAGGCAGATTTGCACACACATTAGTAAAATGCAAAGCTCTTTAGGCTAATTACTCGCTCCTCCCAGGAAGCACCACGGGTGGCTGCCAGGAAGCTGCGCTCACGCCTGTGAGCTCACTTGGCGAGACAGAAGGCCAGGGCCTGTCTGAGTCCCACAGCAGAGTCCCATGCAGAGAGCCCAGAATGAGGCTGCCCACCCAGGGCCCTGTGCCATCCTCTGGCCCCAGCAAGCAGAGGAGCAGAGAGAACGTCTCCCTGGGGGTAGTCTTTCTTAGCTCCATGGGCATTGACTCCCTGGGCCCTTACATCTAGGAATTACCATGCCCTGAGAACTTCCATGTCCCTGAGCTACTTCTCGTAGAGTCAAAAAATGACAGAGCCAATACCTTCAGTTGCATTCCTTTCCAGATCATGCCACTGACTCATTAACAAACCTCCACTGACCTCACATTAGACAGAAACCAAATGCAAGGTCCTACACGGCCTGCATAGTGTGCTCTGACCTTGGAACCCTCTACTTTCACCTCCCATCACTCTTTCCCCAGTTCACCCCGTACCACGCACACCATCTCTTCACTGATCCTCCAGCAAGATGAACTCATTCTATGCTCAGGACCTTTGAACATGCTATTCTATCTGCTGAAACTGATCTGCAGTCAGATCTTGCTTGATGAGCTCTATCACATCCTTTGGTTTCTCCACAAGCACCTCTTCCTTGACAGCAGCCCCGCCTGGCCACCACATCTAAACTAGTGCTCCCACCAAACCACATTTTTCTTACCTTGCTATATCTTTTCTCATGAAGCTTATCACTTACCTCATGAAATAATTATCACTGAATTACTTTGGGTTTATTCACTCATTAGTTCAGTGTCTGCCCCCTACCTTCACTAGAATGTCTGTTCTTTGAAGTCAGGAACTTGTCTGTCTTCATCTTTCTGTATCCTTAGTTTCTAGAATAGGTCCTGTTTCATATTAGCTACTCAATTAACACTGATCCATTTCAAGAGAAGCAAACTGAGACCTGGAAAAGCACTATAGTCACACAAGGTGCAGCATCTCAGGGGAGTCTGATGCAGGCTGGGCTCTGCTATATATTACTTTGGGCAGCGAGTACAGTTTTCTGTTTTCTAAACCATTTCTCATTTACAGGAAGGGACTAACCTCACCTCTCAATTGCTTCCCAGAGCTCAGAGAGGATTGTGTCAAATAAGCACTCAGCAGTCACCAAGTGCATCAGCCAGGCTTTTAAGAAACTGCCTAGTTCCCTGAAGAAACTCAGTAGCTCTCCAGGATCCTGGAAGGCTGCAAAACCCCTCAACAGAAAGCTGTAATTCTCAGAATAAGTAACAAGCAGCAGCACTGTGGCATGTGGTTAGGGATGCAAACTAATACCAATGATAAACCTCCATCTAAAGAGTTGACTGTCAAGTATTTAGTCAGCATTTAATATGGACTTTGAGCAATAAAAGATAACTGGACCAAGGGCTCCCTGCAAACACAAAAAAAGGATTCTAAGGCAGGCCAGTGAGGCCCTGGCAGCAACCAGAAAGGACGAGAAGAGTAGAGGATGCACAGAAAATGGGGGTGGTACCTCGAGGATCCAGGAGAGAAACAGGAACTCACAGAACACTACACTCGAGATGATCGCCGGTTATAGTGAGAAAGAACTGGGGAAGGAGAACAGGGCTCACTTCATGCCACTCCCTTATTATTATTCTTAAGTTGATATTATGTAAGTGATAAATCAGACATTGCAGTTCAAAGGCCTGCAAACCTTATCAGCCCTGCCACAGGCAGGGCTCCTAATGGAGAGCTTAAAAATTTTTCTAACTAGTTGACAATATTTATAAGATTTCACAGTAAAGTCCCGATTTTTTGCTCCCCTTTAGACACAAAAAACAGTGGCCATGTCGGCCTTCATATGGGACCCTCGTGAAGCCTGACAGTCCCCTTCTGGAAGGATGTGCCCTCCAGGTGCCCACAATTATTATACTCTCCCAGTCTTCTTATAACCCACCTGCTCTACACCTTAAGACCCCTACCTTCATGTCACATGCATTCAGATTTGTGACTTGTGTTATACAAAACTGGCACTGCAAAGGGTGGTTTTATTTAACCCTCTGGGTATCTGCAAAAGCCCCAAGTTATAGAATTATCCAAGGGTGGTTCATGTGGTGGCCTGGGTTGGATGGGCCCATGTGGCTACTTCAGGGCAGCCAGAGGACCGCAGAGGCACTGTCTCCTTGCCCATACAGTTTTGCTTGGCATGATGCTGTCTCCAATGGGGTTCTACAGTTGTGCACCAATTCTCTTACTCATAGTTCCTCCTGAATGTGTGTTTTCTCTCCAGTTAATCCTGGAAGCTCTTTGGTGGCAGGATCTATGTCTTTCTCCCCCAAAGTGCCCAGCATAGGGTTTTCGGGGCAAGAACCCATTTTGTCTTGGTGTGGCTGGCCACCCAATGGCTGCTGACAGAGTCTTTCACATTTGCAGAGTAACTCTGCAGGCTGATAAAACCAGCAGCTCTCCCTCCTTCATCAGTCCAGCAAACAGCAATCCTGAGAATCCACTAATAGCTGTACTCACTGGCCAATGCAAGTCCAGATGGAAGATGCCCTCCAAGTTCACCCCTGACTGGATGAGAACCCATGGGGCACTGAGATGCTTCTTCTCCTGCATACCACCGGCCTCTAACATTCTCTCCACCTGCATGCTGGGACTAGAGACTAGTGCTCAATCCCAGCTGGGCTGGCTGAGGGCGTGAACACTTTGTCACTTATTGCAAGTCTCTTCCCCCACCACCTCGGGGTGCACCTGCATCTGGCTTGCCTCACTTGGCTCCTGGGAGCTATGCTTCACAACATGGAATGAGTGAGGAGCCTTCCTTCTGCCAGGCTGGCCACAGTGCAGCCTTTTGAATCATTGACACTTCCGCCCTTGAACCCAACAGCCCCAGCTTCACTCTACAATCTCAGCCAAACACCATCTGCAGACACAATAATGGCATCACCATGCACAGGGTTTCATCTCATTTAATTCCCATGGCAACCTCAGGGAAGGTATTATTCCAGTTTACAGACCAGTCTACAGACTCAAAATGGCAGCACTGATAGTTAGCTGGGATCGGACTGTGTGTCCATTTGCTCCAGAAGCAATTCCCTTTCCTTATTGCTATCAGCACCGCTGGCCCCTGAAGAGGCACTATCTGGTCCCTAGCTGAGCATCTGACACTCTCAGACTTCCTCTGTGAAGGAGAGAATAGATGGGGTATTGGAGGGAGGGAAAATAGGGGGGGCGGTCTGGGGTCTTCTTCCTGTCTCGTCATGGTTCTTAAAGTACTTCCCATATGGTAGGGCCCCCACCCCTGCCACCCTGCCTGCCAATGGACCAGGGCTTTATGGATGTGGTTGGAGGATGCATGGAAGTTTCTCCTGGTAAATGCCCCTTCTATGTTCTGTTTCTATCTGGGTCATTTCTCTCACACATTTATGCTGTTCTCCTACCACAACTCCTTTCTCCATGATGGGGTGGTGGACCACAGCCCCTCTGCCTTGCTTTCTCCCTGAAAGCATCATCACAGACATGGATGCCGACGATATGTAGGTTAGGCACTGGAGGAGGGAGGTGCCCCACCACTCCCTGCACAGCAAATGGCTGAGAAATGAGCATTAGTCACGCTTGTTAACGGTCCATCAACCAAGCCCACTTCTCTCCTTCAGTCAACCGACTCAGCAGCCGGTCACCATCAGAATCCCTGATGTCAACCACCAGTACATTTCAAAATTTGGAAAGTTGACCTTCTCCAGAGATGTACAAGATTTTTCGTTATTTTCCATGCCCTGGGAACCGCATATCTTTGCATTTCTAAGCCTCATCCACCTCCCTGTTCACACAACAGTTACTAAATAATGTGAGAGAGGAAAAGGGTAAACTATACCCCATAGTGTTCCCTGTGCTTATTAATTCTTGCAGTAACCTTGTGAATCAATATCATTTTATTTACTTATTTTTTAATTGACCTAACATTGACTTACTGTACTGTATTGTATTGTATTGTATTTATTGTACTGTATTGTATTGTATTGTATTGTATTGTATTGTATTGTATTGTATTGTATTGTATTGTATTGTGTAAGTATAGATTCCCCCGTAGGTATCATCACTGTAGTGCACCCACCACCAATCACCCATAGTCCATCCACCATGGTTCATTTTGCTCCCTTCCCTCTTTGTCCTTGTCTTCCCCTCCCCCATGCTTCAATTCTATAGTCAGCTTTTGATGGTTATTTTTAAGTTTATCTTCTTCTGACCCTTGGTTTGGTTTCTCTATATTCCACATATAAATAACACCATCTGGTATTTCTCTTTCTCCTTCTGATTTATTTCACTTAACACTATCCCTTCCAGCACCATCCATGTTGCCACAAATGGCACATTTATCATATTTGATCGCAGAGTAATATTCCATTGTGTATATATACCACACCTTCTTTACCCACTCATTTGTTTTGGGGCAGTGAGGTTTTTTTCCCACAGTTTAACTCCACTGTAAAGAAGAGGAAGCAATCCCCAGAAAGCCCAGTTGTGAGGACTGGAACAGGAGTTGGGCCAGGTCTGTCTGGAGCTCTGAGTTTCCCTGCCCCGCTTCCCACACCACTGAGGGCTCCACTCTGGTGACCAAGGAGTCTCAGAAGCTGCTCTCTGGTTGCCAAGGAGAGAGGCAAAGTTTCCTTCCCATCCTCTCACATTTTCTGATGATGTGTTGGTAAAGACAAAACCATGGGCCCCTAATTCCCCAGATAAGCTCTCAGAATTGTCCCGGCCACCTTTTCTCATCCCACTTTCTCCTCAACAGTGATGTTCAACGAATGTGCCCATTATCATGTTCTATGAGGAAAATGACTTTCCCTTTGATCTCTCGAATCCAGCAAATATCTTCCCTCCTCCCAATGGCATATAGAGGACAGTTGCTGGCTTGGAGTCACAAAGTTCTAAATTAATATTCCACCTGTTACTTTGCCTGTGGGACCATGAACACATCCTTAAATCCCCAGACTCTAGTGCTCTATAATGACCCTTCCCTTTCCTGCGCTTTTGAGTAAATGAGGTGAGTTAATGGGTCTAATAAGAAAGCCTGACAAACGAAGGCCTGTTAGCTGGTCACAATCAAGATCCCAGTCATGATCAGTCCAGCCTGACCCAGGTCTGTGGACCACAAGGCTCCTAAATAACAACAAATGCTTACTGTTTCACATCACTGAGTTTGGGGTCGGTCTGCTGACACTGTATCAGCTAGCTGATGCCGAGGCCTCCTATTCTCCCAGTAGGTTGGCAGCTCTGGCACAGGCGGCAGGTGACCAAGGCCAACTCCTACCAGTACCAGACAAGAGCCCTATTTGAAAGCATGTGGAGAATGGCACCAGAAGTGGGTTGCAGGGCACAGACAGGTGCTCCAAAATGAATCCATACCAAATGGAATAACCTTGCCTCACCTCTGCCTCTCTCCACACCTCCCACTCCCCCCTCCCCACCCTTCCTTGGGCTTCCCATCGTGCTAGAGAAATTCTGCTGCTTCCCCACTGGGCTCCCCATCCAACCCTTCTTCAAACAATAAACAGGCTGACTCAGCCCCCTTGGGGCGGACCCCCAAGCTGAACGCCCTTGGGGATCCAGGAAACAGAAAGGGTAATTGAGTCATTTTGCTGCTGCAGGCTGTTTCTCTTTGTAAAGGCCTATTTCTCCTGCCTGCTACCTCCTGGGTGAAGAGGGTACCTGCTGGTAGGTGCAGAGACTCCCACAGGGAGGAGCTGACTCTTTGCTGAGCTATTTAATGACCCACAGAAAGGAAAGAACACCAGGTGTCTCCAAGACCATGCTTCAGGTCCATGATCCCTCTTTGATCCCAGGAAGGAGCAGACAGGTCTCCCAGACAGGCAAGTAAGACCTTCCAAGGAACACTAGGAATGGGGTGGCATGAATCAATACATAACTTGAAATAGAGACATTCAACCAAGGGCCAAACGATGGAAAGTTCAGAGACATTCAGCATTTCCCCTTGATGAGGTTTTGGATGCTGCTTTGACATATTAAAACTCAAACATCAGGGCCTCCCTGGTGGCGCAGCGGTTAAGCGCTGCGCTGTGGAGCTGTTGGCAGCGGCGACGCGAGTTCGACGCCCAGCCGGGAGAATCCCACATGGCGCGGCAGACCTCTCCTGCCTTGCCCACTGCTCCCCTCAGCAGTGTATCTCTGATCTGCCTGTTCTGCTACCTGCTCTGTCTCTGGCGAACCCTCTCGCCGCCCCACACCTCTGGCCTGTACCCCAGCTTGTATGTATAAATAAAAAAAAAAAAAAAAAAAAAAAACTCAAACATCAAATTCTTTCTAAACATGTCTTATTTGAGAGTCAGGCTTGGGCAACACAGCTCTAGGGACTGTTTGTGTGGGGAAAGAGTCAGAATTCCTGAAATTCCACCTTTCATCTATCCCATTACAAACCATCAGACAGAGGCTCCAAAAAGTGATTAACAAGGAACTTGCTCCAGCTCCTGCTCTCCAGCATGCCCAGGTGCCCAGGAAGGACAGGTACATGCAGGTGGTCACAGCACAGTGCTGGGATGAAACTGCAGATGGAGGTGTGCTCAGGATGTGACAGAGAATGTGACATGCACAGTCATGGGGGTTGGGCAGTGGCTGGGACCGAGCCCAGCACCATCAGAGCTGGTTGGTGCCAGGAAGAAGTCCCCAGCAGCTTCCCCAGCAAGCATGGGAGGAGCGTGGGGACAGAGATAAGGAGACAGCAGCCACCAGGAGTCTCGGATACAGGCCCTGACAGGATGGCTCTCTAGTCCCCTCCTCTGCTCAGCCAGGCCCCAAGTTCTGGCTGCCATAAGCACACACTGAGCTCTAAACCTGCCAGAACAAACTACAAAATCTTTTCCTCATGATCTCATTTCTAAGAATTTCTATGGGGAAAAAAAATGAACTTCTCAGACTGGTAGCACTTTTGCTAAAGGATGAAGGTTTTAGAATCCATAAACAGTAGGATATAATTAAATGCAAATGTGAGGCCACATTTAAAAATTAATCTTCTATAATTAATTAGTAATTTAAAATATTCTGGTAAATGATACTTAAATGGCACAGAATTATCCTAGCTCTGAGTGATAAAGTCATCTGTTAAAGATTTACCTTGTTGAAGTGAGAAATATTTGCATATATCATGTGGGACAACAGAGCACTGAGATTACTTAATTTACCTTTGCTATAAATGTATTAAAAAGCACTCTTTATATTCAAATTGTAGGAGCAAACTCACTCACTGCAGCAAACTCTGAGAATCAATTGATTTGAAGCCAAGAGTTAACCCAGGCTGTGCTTCTAGTAAGGATTAAATTGGCCTCCAGCCACGGGCCCCGCCTGGGAGTCTGGGGGGGATGGAAGTGGAATGTTGGGAGCAGTCCTCTCTACCTTCACCTGCTCCTCCCAGCCTGGACAAAAGGTCACCCCAGCGCACACACTGTTCCCCTCACTGATCTTTCTCCCACCCTTCCCACTACAGAAAGACAACACTGGTCTCTAACTGCAAAAGTAAATGCCACCCCTGCGACTATCACTTGGGAACTGCCATTCCTCTCCCAGTGCTGCAGCACCCCCCTCCACAGCTTTGCCCCCCACAATGCCATCATCCTGGCTGATATACATACATATTGATGTGTAGGTCTGCACAGGTGTGCGCACAGGTGGAAGTGTGTCTGCACAGGTGTGTACACAGATGGAAGTGTGTCTGTGTCTATTGGGCTGTGCTTGTCTGAGGGTCTGCTTGTGCCAGTGTGTGTGGCAGGTTGGTTGAACCATTGTATCAGCGTGTGTGTGTGTGTGTGTGTGTGTGTGTATCTGTGAGCTTGTGTGTGCTTGTGCTGTGTATATGTGTTTGGGTCCGTGTGTGTTCTGTTTGCATGCGTTTTATGTGTAGTGCATGTGCACATTTCAGGGTGTATGTGCCTCTGTGTGTGTTTGCATGTATATGTGTTTCTCTGTGAGTTTATGTGTATTTCCATGGTTTCATGCATGAGTGTGTGTACGCGCTTATGCATGCATTTGTGTGTCTGTGTGTGTGTGCGTGTGTATATGTGTGTGTGTGTCTCCAGTCTCACACATCTGCCTGCACTCTGGCTGATCATCAACCCTCTTCTAACACACGCCTCTCTCTGCACACTGCTCTCACCTGGCATGCACCACAGCTGGATCTTAGCAGGTCACACCTACAGGAGCAGTCCAGCCCCCACTGGGTGACCCATCCAGGCCACTGGCCAGATTCTTTTAGCCCACAGCTGGCCAAGCCAGCCCCTTGTAGATTGGGGTCACAGAAAGCCAGTGGTGAGTGGGCACCCCAGGTCAAGCCTACGGCAGTGAATGAATACACTGTGGACAGCAGAGCAGCAGCCCCAATGTAGCATCCGGGCAGTCCCAGGCAGCCATGTCCATGTCATGTAGAATTTGTCACAAGTGACAGTGAAAGTGGCAGATTCATATGTAGCAAAATATAAACAGTTCAAACAGAGCTGTCTTCGTCTCTCACTCTCACCAGCCAGACTTGTTGAGCAGGGAAGGGAGCAGTCACAGCTGGAAGGGCTACATTCCCACCCCGTTCTACGCCAGCTCTGACAGCACACAATATCGATGTCATCAATAGTATTGGGGCAGTGAGGCCATTTACTCCCCTGAAAGTGTTCTGAGCTTGATAAAATTGCAGACAGCATGTATAGCAGTGGGTTACCCTTATGAGCAGCAAATGTCCTAGTCACAGAACAGGTTGGGTCAGGCGGCTCAAGAAGCCCAAGAAATGCCCCTGCACAGTGAGTGAAGGCTATGCTGGGACAGCATCTGCAGGTCGCTCCCAGGTAGCCTGCACAGTTAGCCAGTCATACAGGTCACGTTCACCTCCAGAGTGCAGATTCCTTCCCCCCCCACACTTAGTAGACACACTAAAATTCTTTGAGCATAGGCATCATTAACAACCTCTGCCAGACTCTGACCAGGGACAATGGGACTATACCTTCCCCGATGAAGCCATCAGGCCTCTGTGTACTGCAATACACAGAACTTTCTGCAGTCATCATAACCACACGGCAGAAAGGCTCTGGAGTGCATCAGATCCGGACATGAATCCTGTTCAATCTCCTGGCAGCTACTCACATGACCTTAAGTAAAGCATTCAACTATTTCAGCTTCAGTTGCTTCATTTGCAAAGTGCCAGGATTAGAGAACACACACACAAAGGGTGGTGGGCACCCAGGAAATGGTGACTCCCTCCCCTTCAGATGGCAGCCACATGGGACCAGAGACAAAGACACTGACCGACTGGAGCTGAAGGCAAGGAAGCCCAGGCGCTGTCCTTGCCTGTGTCTCTGACCACCAGGCTCAGGTGGCACTCTTGCTCAATGTCAGGAGCAGCCACTCCGGGGACATCCCCAGCTCTGTAGCACCCACAAAGCAAAGACTTTGCAAACCCAGTCTGGGGAACTGAGAAGGCAACAGGCCAAAGTCAAGTCGAGCTTATCCAACACTGCAGGAGTTTGCATAATTAACCACTTGGAAATAATATCTTTAGACCAATCTTGTGGTTATGTATTAAATCCTTGCAGGGTCTGGAAACAGGAAAAGCTGAATTCGCCTCGAAGAGAAATGGTGAATGTGTACAATGAAAAGAGAAAGGATGCTTCTTGGGAAGGTAGGCCAGCTGCTTTATCATGTCTGTCATCTCCATCATCCCTACATTATAGATGAAGAAACTGAGGTGAGAAAGGTGAGGCAAATTACCCAAGGTGACACAAATAGGAACTGGGGGTTTGGGGCCTGCCCTCAAATCTCCTTAGTTCTAAAGCCAGTATTCTTTCTGCCCCCAAGCTTAACAGCAGAGCACTGGCAAGGAGGGAAAGGAGCAAGGAGAGGAGGCAAGAGACGGGCACGAATGGCGATGCGAGGAGGCTGGCTATGGAATCAGCAGACACCATCACTGGAGCCGACTCCGGCTAGGGGAATTCAACAAGGAGAAAAGCTTTTCCATGGGCAGACGCTGGCACGTACCCTGCTGGAGACATTCTGAGAAAGCCTGGACACATTAGCACTACTAATCCTAGGCTGCCCATTACGGAGCTAAATCACTTCATCCGGGGAGATGTGTTCCGGTGAAAATGCTGGGCGCCGACAGGACGGGGCAGCCTGGCTGACCACCAGTGTGAGCGGGGCCTGATTAGCCCAGAGCGGCAGGGCTGCCAGCCAATTGCACCAAATTAAGCGTTCCGAATTTTAAGTTCTCCAGCAGTGAGCTTCGTGCTGGTTCCTGATGCATGAGGTAGCATTTTGAGTAATAATTAATCAGAGGGGAAAGCAGAATAAGTAAGCAAAGTACATCAAATGGCATTAGTATAATTCTGCCTTTCACTTCACTTTACTTTCAATCAGAGGGCCAACAAGGTGGATGGGGCTGGAGAGAGAACAGCAGGGAACATGGGGCTGCCCAGTACCCCCTCCAGTCTGCCTCTGCCCCAAGTACAACATACCCCTTGCACCCGCCCCTCACCCCCCACAACCAGCCCAACTTGGAAAAGAACCAACTCCAGTTTGTCACCTCTCAGCCATTAAATCATCAGGGTTGGTGCCAATCAGCCAACTCACAGAGTGTTTCTAGTTGTCCGCTCTCAAATTAATGGCTTCTTTGTTAAATTGTTGGGCCCTGTCTTTGTTAAAAGGTCTAACCCCTAATAGAGGGGTTTTGAAAAACATCACTGATTGGCCCAGGCACCAAAAACTAAGCACATGCACCATGGATCATTCTGATTTGCAACCAACACCTCCAGATACTAACAAATCCCCAGGCAGAGCTGCCCACATCTGCAGTGCTAGAAATTTATTTTACCCCTGGAGGCTTACACCTGCAAGCAAAAAGAGAAAATAAAAGGGAAAAAATAAAGCAAAACAATGGCCTGACTTTTGCCTCAGAAATCTCTGACTGGGTGTTGCAAACAGGCTTCTCAAGGCCACTTCCAACCTCTCAGCAGCTGGGCCAGCCTTGGGTCACCTGCTCAGAACCCATCCGGGGTCACCCTCAGGGCCTGTGGCCCAGGATACATGGAGATGCCCACACCCATTTCAGCCATGCACTAGTGGACTGTGCCCACAGCCCCCTGAGCCACACCAGGGAGCCCTGGGCAGCGCTCCAGTCCCCACAACCTACCTCATTGATGAAGGCGTGAGCCCCCTGCGGGCTGAGTAGCAGGATGGCACGGCGCAGCGTGTCCCGGTAGCGGTTCAGCTCCTCAGTCTTCATCGTGGTGAAGAGGCTGGTGAACACGTGACTAATGTTCTTGTCCACTTTTTGTAAAGAGACGTCAAGTCCTAACCGCGAGGCCTGGTCCAGAAAGCTTTGGAGACCACGGATATCTGAGCAGTGAGAGAAGAGGAGGAAAGAATCTCTTGAAACAAGAGGGGATCTCAGAATGTCCAATGCTTCCTCCTCCCCCCATTCCAGGCCATCCCCAGAAGTAAGAGTTTCCATCTGCCTTAGCGGTCCACTGCACAGAGACTGGAAGGCACCCCAATGTCCCTACAAGCACCAGCCCCAGGGTAAGTGTATTCCATCATGGGGAGTGATTTCTGCAGACCAACAGGTCCTATGGTCAGAGAGCATCCTTGGTGATGAGCTCCCTATTCTCTGCATTACTTTCACCCAATGAGAGTAAAAGTTTTGGCAGCCCTGATATGGTTCCATGTGCTGGCGGTCCCTGGCTGTAGTCCCAGGTCTCGCCACCTCCCTTAGCACCCCCACACTGAGGTTCTCACTGCCCAGACCCAGTCTTGGTTCTGCCGCAATCTTATGACTGAGCAGCCTGGACCCTCACACCCCAGCCCTGAGGCTTAGGATTCTGTCTTGTTCCAGAGACATGATTTTCCTGGATGAAACTCTCCTCCACTCTCCCTCCCACTGGGATAACTCTCACCCCAAGCCCAATCAGAACTGCACATCCTGACTGGTTCAGGAGTGAGCAGGTGTTCACTGTGTGGTCCCGTGTGCCAGGAGCCCCCACGCTGGAGCAAGTTGCAGGTACTTGCAGCGTGGCAAGCGAGGAAAGTGTCTGGCAGAAGGCCACATGGGCCTTATGTCTGCTGCAGCCCAGGGGGGCCCGACACATAGGCCCAGGCTGGCAACACCCCTGGGATTCCCAGAGAGGCCATGCAGTACCATCAACCTGCTCGAGACCAAGTAATCTGCAGTCCCAAAGTCACTTGAAAGAGAAGTCTGAGGAAGTTTTTCAGACTTCTTACCCAACCAGAGGGAATGGCAGAGAAGGCTCAAGAGTGGAAGAGCAACAGGGGGAGGGGAGACCCATGCGGAAAAATCCAGAGCTGCTGTCACCCTGCCCCCTCCCTCTCCGAGCACAACTCAGTTATCAGAAACTTGAGAACACCTCTGCAGCAAGCAGATCATGATGTGGTGCTTTCCCCTAGATGTCAGACATCTGATACAGCAGCCACTAGCCACATGTGGCTATTTAAATTTAAACTTAAATTCATTAAAATTAAATAAAATAACCTCAGTTCTCCAGTAGCCCTAGCCACATGTCAAGTAATGGCCACACCTGGCTAGTGGCTACCACTACAGATCACATTTGAGGGATCGTTGTAGAAAGTTCCACCACACAGTTCCACCTGAGAAGCTGTCTTTTAACCAGTGGGGTATAAATGATGTTCCCCAATATGGGACATTAGTTGCATTCAGGCCCCTGGTGATGGCCTCTTGCTCTACTACTTTGAAGACCCTTCCAGTTCCCACTCTGGTTTCAAACACATGACCTGATTTGACCTACAAAACAGGTGTAATATTGGTATAAGCAGAGGTTGGAGTCAGTGTTTGTGCATTTCACCTTCTGTTCTTGGGTCCTGCCTGAGAACACCCATGGGCTAGACTGTGGGAAGGAAGTGGACACCTGGAGAAGAATCCGGCCAGCCCCCAGGCAGCCACTACCAGCCACATGCCGGCAGAATCCAGAGGCACGGTGGGCGCAGAGCAAAACTGCCCAGTTGCTCTTTGACTCATTAAAAATAACAAATATCTTGTTCTAAGCCACAAAGTTCGGGGATTTTTTTTCTCAGCAGTAACTAACTGAGAGATCAAGTTCATCAGAGGCACTCTATCTCAGGAACACTTTAATGAAAGAACAAGAACCGTATCTTAGTCGTCTTATGGCACTGTCCACACAGGCCCGAGGGCAAGCCAGCCCTGAAGGCTGCTGTCCACAGGTGGCGTCTCAGCCCTGTCCCTTCACCTGGACCATAGGCCTGGTACTGATGCAGATCCGAGCACAGCTGACAGAGGCAAGAGGTGCCCAGGACAGGCATGAAGGTGGCACCCTGAGACCCCACATCTACCTGCTCCCACTCCTCCTCTGGCAACTTCCAAGTCACTGGGAGTCTTGAGATTGGCCGGACCTGCAGAGGCACACTTTCTGCACGTTCACATGGGCACGTGCACTGGGGGGGGTCGGCATGCCCGGGGGTCCATGCATCTGGTAGGGCTCCGGGACCTCGAGCATTGTGCTACCCTGGCTGGTTCTCTCCAGCTAGGGAAGAGGTCCCCTTCCCTGAGGTCCCCCTGCCTAAGACTCTCACAACCCAGAGGCTGTTTCATTTCCTCAGGGAATAGGAGATGCCAAGGCAGGGCTGGCAACTGTCTCAGGACCCACAGGACAGGGGTACACAGAGAACGCAAGCCCTCAGAGCTCTGTCCAACCTCGGCTGTGTGTCTCTGCCTTCTTTTCGGGCAGCCCCTGCTGGACCTGAGCCATCAGAGGGAACTTAAGCTCCCTGTCAGTGGCTCGTCTCTCACACCTAGAAGAAGTAATGCAGGCTGAAGGCAGCGCTCCCGGGGGACCCCAGCCTCCAGCTCCAACTGCCTGCTCCCATTGGGCTGAAAAGGTCGGCTCGCAGACTCTGAAGCTCTTATTCAGCTGCACTTGGGAAGGATCAGGGGGCAGAACAACAATGGAGGGCACAAGCTAAGTCTGCAGCACTCCTGCCATTCCCCAGGAACGGAGCCAAGGAAGACTGCTTTTCCAACAAAAGCCCCCTACGAGAGGCGCAGTTTGCAATGCCAGCCTTCCTCATCCCCCAGGAGGGCCAGCTGTTCACTGCTGCTCCCTAGGAACTGAGAATTCTCCAAGGAAGTAGACCTTGGGCAGAGCTAAGGCTGCTTCGAGGGGCACAGAGCGGGTGCTTCGTGAGCCCCTCAGCCCAGGTCCACAGAGACTCTCTGTGCAGATGGGCTGGCCCAGTCCACCACTGCTGGTGCAGCTCCCCAACTCCAGAAAAAAGCAGGAGAAGGCAAATAAAACAGGAGAAGGCAGCAACAGGAGCCATGAAGCACAGAAAAGGCCATCAGCCACCCAAGGAACAGGGAGAGGCTCCCAGAAGAGGCATCCTGCTCCCCAGAGACAGGCAGCAGCTGGGGGAATTTGGCCAAGTGCATTTCTAGGAGAGATTTGGTGCAACAATGCCTAGAACAGCCTCCTCTTCCTTGGCCCATCCTATGGGTTCTCAGGGTTCCCGATCACCAGAAGTCGCTCCAACACCCAAACATGACCTAGTTGTCCTAGGACACTCATTCATTCCTTCTTTTCTCCAACATTCACTGAGCTGGTCCCTCTGCTAGGTGCTGGGAATCGTGAGGCAAGGAGCCCACAGTTGCCCGTGCTGTTGTGGAAGTGACATTTGGGGGGCTGCAGAACAGATGGAAACAAATAAACAAGCATGCTAAATAGATACTCCCTAACGGTGGTAAGAGCTCACAAGAAAATAGATGTTGGACTGGAAGAAACTGGGGGTGGGAAAGTCCTCTGTGAGGAGCAGATGAAAGAAGGAGCCAACTCTGAAACCTCTCAAGGAAGAACTTTCCATGTGCTATTCTGGAAATTTCTGGAATGAGGCATCTATGACACTGAATGAAGAAGAGCCTTGCTCATTCCATGACAGGGACCAGAAATAAGGAGCTCTCAGGAGCGACTAGGCCATGGCCGCCTGGAAGGAGCAAGCCCCAGGGAGTGTCCACTACCAGAGGTAGAAGGAAACAAAAGTCCCAAGTGCCTATGGCCTGGATCTCCTCTGCCCCATCCCCCCTCCCCTCCATGACAAGCATGCCAGGTTCCTAGTTTTCAGGACTTCCTAAGCACCCACCTCTCTCCCCACACCACCCACGGCACAGTGCTCTAAAGTTCTGGCCAAATGGGAGACCCTCCTCTCACCGGGTCTTTCATGGGTTCTCTGGAGCAGCCAGGCTGTGGCCACCCTTCCTGGAGGCCCTCTCCTTCCTGGGCTGCCAGAACCTACCTGTTCCTTCTGTTCCCACCTACTTACCAACCCCCTCTTCTTGCACACTCCTGCTCACATTCCCAGTTCTTCCTGGGCTTCCCCCTGGCTCCATCCACTCCATCAGGCTCAGAGAATAGCAATACCAGGCCCTCAGGCTGACCAGGGGCTCGGGACATCTCCCATCATCCCTTGAGCACATCCCCACGATTCTTTCCCAGGTTCCAGCACCATCCTCTCCTCCCTGGGAGAGGCCTCCTACACGGTCCTCCTGGCTGACCAGCACCTTCCCCCAGGATGCTATTCATGTTCAGATCTGCTCACAGTACAGGCCTCCTCTAAAACCTTCCACGAATAATACAGTTTATTTTAAAGTTGCCAAGAAATGAATATTCTCAAAAGTATCAATCAATCACATACAAACAAAAAGCCTTCTAGAGACTATTGTTGTACATAAAATGAACTACATACATCTTAGCCTAGTATGTAAGAGACAATCTGGTCCTAACAGCTTTTTCTATTTTTATTTTTGTGTTGCCATCAACTATATCCATCACCACCATGCACCCAAACTCCAGAAAAAGAAGGTTTTTGCCCTTCTCTAGCCATCTGCCATACACACATACACACCCCAACAATGACACACACACCACACATACATGTACAAATCACACACCATACACATATGCCACCATAAACACCCCACACATACACATAAACACACCATTCATACACACACCACACAAAAACAACATACAACACACAAAAATACACACAAGTATCCCACACACAAGCGTACTCTCTACTTAGATGCTCCCAATTTGAAATTTGCAAAGCTCCACTCCACCAAGATTCAAGTCATACTACCCCTTGGAGGCCATCTCAAGTCAGAATTCACGGCTCCCTCAACTTTCATAATAGGAGAACAAGCCTAAAGCTCAGTGCCTAGCATAGAGACGAGCAGAATAAAAGTCTGTGGGACTGAACTGCACCAAAGCAAAATCCTGACGCCCAGCGTCACTTCAGCAAACACACCGGGTCTCATGCCTGATGGGGGCAAAGGTCTCCCAGGCAAGGAATTGAACTGGACCAAAGTTTCTTTCGAAATCTAAGTTTATAAGCTGGGGCTATCCCACCACTGCTTCTGGGGGCAAAAAAAAAATCAGTCACTGGGCACTTTAAATATTTCCTTTCTGAAAATTAATTGAAATGGGAGAACACATTTGAAATTGCTACCCCTACTATTTTCAATTTCCGAGAAAGGTGCAAGCACTGAGAGGATGTATAAAGAATATTTTACCATCTGTAATATACATATATATGTATGAAGGCTGCACTTACCTCCGGAAGTTCACAGTTAGAAGTGTTTGGGGATTATTGACAAATTTTCCAAAAGCTGAACCAAGATTTTGATTCTATGGATTTTTTTTGACTTCTTTATGATCTGGCCCCCAAATATTGACTTGAATTTCTTCCCAGATACAGTTTGCCAATAATTCAAGTTCATGTCCAAGACCCCAGCCCAGGCTCCTCTCCTCCTATACGACCCATATCCCTCCCCACCATCAGCTTTGTCATGGACATGAACAGAAGCTGGAGGCCTGGACTGCAGGGCAGGAAGCAGCCCCTGTTTCCAAGAAGAGATCTCAAAGACCTACCTGCTGTCACGCCAACCAAAAGTAATATTCTGTCCCTCTGCCCAAAATCCATTTGTGACTTCTGCTGCTCAGCTATGCACTCCTTCCTTTCCTCCACCCTCCCTTCCTCCTCCTTCCTTCCCTCCACTGTCCCTCCCTTCCTCTTCCCTCCTGTTTTCTCCTCCTTCCCTCTCTCCTTTTCTTTCTTCCTTCCCTTCTTCCCAGCCTTTCTTTCACCCATCCTTTCTCAAATACTTCCAGAACACTCTTCTGGGCCATGCTCTCTGCTAGGCCCTGCCATGTTAAGACACCACAGCCCTGTCCTGAGGTTGCCCTCAACCCCACAAGTGAGGCTAAGCCCTGAGCAGGGAGTGGCTCCCCTCTGCCATTTACTGAGCGCCTCCTCTGTGCCTGCACGTGTTGCATTGACAGGCTGCATTTCATGGGTGATTTACTTCGCTGCAGTGGATCCATACAGGTGTGATAAAGCACATCTCTCTGGGAGTCAGGCAGCACAAAGCCGGGCAATGTTTGTTCAGCAAAGGGAGGAGCAGATGTGGCACACCCAGTCAGTTCTGTTTTACCAACAGGGAGCAGGCCTCTCTGGGTGACCAGGTCTCCCCAGAGAACATGCCCCGGGGATCCAGGCAGGGGCTGGCTTTGGGCCAGCTGGAAGACTCAGGGGTGTCCCACTGTCCTCATGCAGTGTTGCTGGGTCTCAGGAACGGAAGGCCTCCCCTGTTTGGTCATAATCCCAGCTGCCCAAACAAACAGTCCTGGCCCAGCCTGGTCCTGGGAGTCCTCCAGAGTGCATTCCATCCCCTGCCTCCCCAAAAGCCCTGTTTTCTGTGCTAACAACCCCTGGATGATGCTTTGACATCTGGGACCTGCTGACTCTGGAAGGGCTGCCCCAGCCTGGGTTGGCCAATTCCTAGAGACAGGAAGCAACTCACCCCAAAGCAACCCTTTTGTATCCAAACCAGCGTCCACAGAGCCTGCCTCCCCACCACTTCTATGGTGGGTTCTCACACTGTGGACCATTACCCACCTATCAAAACAACCGCAAGGCCAGGTACCAGACAACTGGGAAAACCCCTGTGCCCCGAACCTGCTGAAGTCATTCCAACTAGCCTGTTTGTCTACCCCTCCTATGTATTCTTTCCTGCAGAAATCACATGAAGAGCTCTTGCCCATAACCCCCCAATTCCCTCTGCCTGCTGATTAAAGCTTCTGGTGTTGGTGCTTCTCTCAGCACCGGATGTGCCTCCTCCTCCTGGGAATTGTGAGACAAACTGCTTTATGATGGCAGTTATCTCCTGACCTGTTGGCCCCAACATGCCTGAATAATAATAAAATTAGAGAGTCCCCCACAGTACCTCAGGGAGCTTAGAAGCAGCCGGACTGCCCACACTCCCCCAGGGGTGCACAGATTAAGCACAGGCCTCTGTTCGTGAGCTTAGGTGACCTTGGGTCCCTACCTCTCTGAACCCATTTCTCTTCTGTAAAACAAAGCCAGCCCTGCCTTGCTCTCAGAGGCCTGGGGTCCTTCAATGAGGCACATACATTACTGCTGGCACAGTGCAAAATAGATGTTCCCTAGCTGTCAGCTCCCTCCAAACCTTTTCATCTGCACAGGAAACGCCCCCAAAAGGGTTCCCAAATGAACAAATCATCTCTCTTGTTCTAAGGGCTCATCAAGAAGGGAGGGACCCTCCTGACAATCGAATGACACAATAGAAGACTAAAAAGGTCGGCTCTCCCTTCTGTGATAATGGAAATTCCAAAGTTGTAAAGTGGCTGAAAGGGAAGGTCTGTCATTGAAATCTCTCTGAGAGAGCCAATTTCTACCCATAATAGGGGGGCCAATAACATCCAGGAGACATCTCAGACAGACAGGTTTCAGAACCAGCCACAAAATCACAGCGAGTGAGTAGATTCCAGAAAGGGGAATGGATGGTCTGGATAATTCCTCGTGAGTCCATGGACATAAGTGTGCGCGCACACGTTATTCCAGGGTCCAGTGTGAGTCCTCCCCAAAGCCCTCCCCAAATCCTCGGCAATGCAGGGCATTGGTTGATCATAAAATGTTCATTTCTTACCCAGCTCTGTTCCTTTCCATTTAAAAAACAAACACAGGAGAAAAACATTTTAAATAATCAGGCTGGAAGATCGAGATTAAAAACAATTTAAAATTAACGTCTACTCTGGCACTTTGGAAAAAACATACCACGCTGCATTAAGTGCTTTGAATTAAGTAAATTACACCAAGTAACTAATTTACATAATGATCAAAATTTGCATTTTACACATGTTATGATGAAAATGGGTTTATAAAATAATTCTTCACCAACTTCTGTTCTGAGTTGGGTTGCAGTATTTGGATAAAATTCTGTGGTGTTGATCTGCTACTGCCTTTCATGTTTCAAATCTCTGGCTCCTTCGATATTTTTTTTAATCTGGCAGGTCCCTTATTCCCATTGCAATAAATAGTCCCTTTGATTTGCAATTCCCTTCCGTCAATTGAGTGAGCTCATATTTTTAAAGAATCTGTAACATGCTAATGATTTTTGGAATTTTCACAAATAAAGTTTGATGTTCCTGTCACCTTTCACTTATGAGGTATTTGGTATTGATTTTAGCAGGTTTTCCTCCCAGATATGTAGGACTGGTTTGCAAAGTCTTGTGGCTTTGGAGACCTTCTTCTCTGTATGAGGAATCAGAATGGCATTTCCCAATAGCCTTCTATCCTGCACCAAGTCCCATGGAGAAGAAAGCAAGACCCTAACGGACTTGCCTCAAGGAGACTGGCCTTCAGCCCCAAGAGGCCACTCCCCGCTTTTAGATCCTCACTGCCCAGCAGCCTGGGAGCCAAAACTTCATCCAGAGTTTCTGGATGCTAAGATGCGCTTCATGGCTTTTCCCCTCCATAGCCTATGAAGAACCCGCTTCGTAGATGAGAAAAAGGTAGCCAGAGAAGTTGAGCCTCTGCATCAACATCACACAGCAAGCAAAAGAAAATCCCACATCTGTGCTTTGAAAAACTTCTGGGTATTTTCCTGTACTTCTCTCTAATTAAAATAAAATCCCAAAGAAAATCTATCAATGGAAAATTTCCAAGTGTTTACCCAAAACTGCCAAGTTTGAATTTCCAAGGGGCCCCAAAGATGATAACTTCTTTCATCTATACCACAGTCAAATGACCTCCCTCCAATGGCATGGGAGATCCTATGCCACGCACAGCATGGGCGATAGAATAATCATAAGAGCACTTACTTGTCTGAACATGATGTTAAGATGCTATATATAAAATTTAATCCCCACAACAACCTTGTCCAGGGTTATCTTGCCCAGGGTCATTGAGCCATTGAGTCAGTAAGAGCAAGGATTGGGGTTCAAATCCAAAACCAGAGCGCTTTACCCACATTCTTCAACTATCCAGAGGCACCCAGGAAGGGACAGGAAGAGGCAAGTCTGCAGATGCTGATTTGGGTGCCGGCATACCCACTTCATCAAGCCTTTAGTATTCCAAGAAAACTACCAGATTATGCCTATTTCACAGACAAGTCCCCAGCTCAAACCAGAGCTGAGATTCACCCTGGATCCACCTACTGTCAGAGGCTCTGCTCTCTGCGCCACATCAAATGTGGGACTTGCAGATGGCAGCCAAGGCCACCCCCCCACCCAGCCCAGGTCTATGAAGAGGCCACCCCAGGCACACAGAGCTCCAGAGACAGCACAGCACGTTGGTCAAGTGCCGGAGTCTGGCTTTTAAAAACAGCAAGAAAATGAAACGTGACGCATGCCATTACCAGCTGTTAATTTGCAATCAGTATTAATAACTGACATTACACAGTAAAATGTGCCATCTTCATTAATTCTGTAAATTATCACTCTGATGAGAAGCCTTTGCTCCTGGAAAGTGTATAGGATGCTTGGAAGCAACCCTGGAATGGACACCACATCTACTGACCTGCCAGGGGACACCAAGGGAAGCCACCTGCTGACCTCACTCTCTGCTCGCCTGGGAGCCAGGGGGAGCCCAGGTGTGTGCCCACGTGCACCTCACTCTCAGACTTCCCCCAGGCACATGCCTGGTGCTCACATGATGCCATGCTCTTTATGAAGGCGAGAAAGATGGATCAGACCCCCGATGGAACAGACACAGACGTCAAAGCAAAACAGACAAGCAAGCAAGAAGGCAGGCGAGGAGCTGCAGGAAGCGCGCAGGGAGAAGTCTGTGCCGGGGAGAGGAGGGGCTGCCTGGGAGAGGAAGCCTTCAGGGTCTAAGCACAGGAGCGGGGCTGAGGAAGAAGCTGTCTTTTCCGGGTAGACAAGAGAGCGGAGAGAGCACCAGAGCAAGAGGAACATCAGTCTGATGGCTCTTTGGCAACGAGGGGAATGGGGACCGATATGTGTCCCCAAGGAGGACAACCAGGGTGGCATTCTTGGGACTGATCAGAAAGCAGCAAGACAGGAGGAAGGATGTCAAAGTGACCTGAAGATCAACTGAGAACAGGGTCTGTGGCCCCACCAGGCCCCCTTTGGCCCCCTCCGGTCAACCTCTGATCAGAGGAAGGACCCAGGGGCAGCAAAGTGGGTGAGCGCACTGGAGGCAGCCTGAGCCCCATGTGCCCGAGCAGCCTCCGTGGCCGGAGCCACTGTCTAAGCAGGTGCTTCCAGACTCCCGCAGGGGCCTTTTCAGTGTGGGGCTGCGGGACCCACCTACGAGGAAGAGGTGGGCTTTGAGCCCACCCCTGGACATGGGTTCATCTGTGTTGTCATCTCTGGCCTGGGTCTGTCTCCTCAGCTCTCTGCGCCTCATTTGCCACCTCTGTGAAGCGGGCGGGACAGAGTGGGGTCACTAAGGAGCAAGTGGGCACAAAGCACCTGCCACAGGGTCTGAGCGCAGGGACTCTCAGCAACACGGCTACCACCACCCCTCCCCTCTGCGCCCCACCAGCTCTGGTGCAGGAGCCCGCATCGCCACAGCTTCCCATTGACCTCATGACAAATGTTCTTTTACTTATGTATTTAATTTACATAATTACTCTGATATTGACTCAGTTTAATTTGTTTCCTCTGGAACTTGGCTTTGAAAAGACAATGCCAACCAGAGCCAGGAGTAAAGCACAGCAAGGCGTGCCAATGCCACCGCCCATCTGCCCCCCCCATGCCACCTCCACATAAAGACTTAGACCTGCCCGAGTGTGGACCTGCACTTCCCTATGCCAGACAGATGGGGGTCAGGATGCCAGATCGCTGTAAGTACCCATCCCAGGAACAATTCTGCCAGCCTGAGAGGGAAGTATGGGCAATGCCAGGGGGAAGGGGGGGTGGAGCCCTCTGCTTGGGGAGTGCTGGGGAAGGAGCCAGGCTGGAGTCAGGGGGTGTGCAGATAGCACTGCAAGGGTTCCTTTTGGTGCAACAGAGAGTGGGGGTGCCAGAGGTACCCTGCAGATGAGGCTACAGTCCAAGGCAAGGTTGACCACAGAGTGGACATCCCCTCAGATGGAAGAAAGAGTTTGATTTTGAAAAACCTAATGGCAGTTCTGTAAGAGGTAAGTGACCTGGAGGACAAAGATCCAGAATGCATCATAAGCCAACGCCAAGGCCCAGGCATTACTCAGTGAAGCCAGAACTCGGGCAGGACACTGGATCGGAGAGGAAGGCGTTCAGCTACAGAGAAGGAAGGCGAGGAAGGATTACGGGAGGACAGACCCTGGGTTATGCTTAACAGGACTGCTGGATGGGAAACCAGTAACAAGGGACAGGAAGGAAGGAAGGGGCAGGGGGTGAGGGTTCAGCCCTGAGAGGGCAGCTGCTCTGCCCCAGGTCTGATGTTGGGTACACAAGAATGACACCCCTGCCTCCACCCTGCACACATGTACACACATGCACTTACACATTCATACACTCAAACAGGCTCAGTCATGTTCCCCCTTGCTCACCCACATTCACACCAACACTTGTTCACACATATACTCACTTGCACAATTGTGCTCACATACACTCATGCACACAATGGTGCTGGAATCAGATATACCCCTTCCTGAGAACCTACTGTTTAATTTTCAGGAATTCTGTGAAAATTTCCAAGAATATTGTGCCAGCTAGTAAACACTATAAACTATATAAATTTATAATTAAACAAGTTCTATCATAAACAAAATTGATAAATGCAAAAAGCTCATCACTTCCTAATTATTTTGTTGCATTTTACTATTATCTGTGCTCATGAGGCTATTAATGTCTATTACAACTAAAATACCACATAATGGTGTGTCATCCCTCTTTAACTCCACTTTTGGTGACATCACGATGCTCAAAAACAGCTACCGTGGGAGTATTTACACCCCAGAAACCAGTAACACTAAACATCGGGGCTTTCAGTTTTCTTGGAGAGCCGATTGTCAAACATTTACCAGCATGCCACGCCTCAGTGCACTCACACTCTCACAAACCCGCACTCACATGCTCACCTGCACCCACACTTACCACTCACATGAGCACTCACACCCACACTAACTCACAGGCACTATGAACTCACCTGACACTTGCCCATGCACACATATCCACACACTCAATTCACTCTCACTCTCTTGCACATGCACTTTCATCTCCCCTAACATCACACAGATGGTTGCCAAGCACACCCAGGCCTGAGAAGGAGAGTGGAGGCTGCCCTGAGGCTGGAGGAGCTGCTTGCCAGCTCCCTTGGACACCCCAGGGTGGCACTTCGGTAACTAAAAGCAAGATGATGGCAGAGACCTGTCACATCAGGCCAGTGGGCAGCAAAGCCTGGGAGCTCTGCAAGGCTGAAATGACACAGCTAGACATTCCCACCCAGGTAGAGGCAGTTTGGAAACAAACACTGGGGGCCCCATGCAGCCCTACTTTCAAAGCATGTCTCCTAAATCCCCAAATTAAACCCACACCTGTATTAATTCAGAGCCTGGATCCACAGGCCTAATAGGACTGACGGCCTATCCATTACAAGCCAGTTAACACCCGCCAGAACCTCTTGGGCCGGATTACAAATGGGACTCAGGGTGTGGGGCAGGGGATGCAGGGTATTACCCTGAAATATAATTTGAACTTTCTTTCCAAAATACCATCTTCAGGCTGATCCATCACAGGCTCACACCAGCCGGGGTCCCCCACACGTGAGGACTGGACCATGGGGCCATCCGTCACCAAACACCAGAAGGCCCTGGAAATGCCAGGGCTGCTCCAGGGCTGCGAGGAAAAAGGGGCCAACTGGACTAATAGTACGATCAGTGCCAGGGGGTCAGCCACAGGGACAAGAACATGGCTGCCAGGACCAACACCTTCCCATGTTCCTACTCCCAAGGGCAGAAGTCCTTCCAGTCAAGGACATTGGCCTGGAGGAGGAGGGGAGGCCCCAGTTACGGAGCACTTCTCTGTGCTATCCCCATGCATTCTCATTCATGCACATTTCACAGCAAGCCTATGAAGGTAGGATTAATATTCCTGGATGAGCAATAAGAAATCTGGAGCCCAGAGAGCACCAGTTCCTCAAGAAGTAAAAGTCAACCCAGGAAGGTCTAACCTCACCTCACTCCGCTGCCTCCAGAAGTGTGAGCACGACAAACCATAGCTGGTCTGTTCTGCAGGAGGGCTCTGACTTGAGGGCCCTCAATATCCAGCTGGTCTCAATATCCAGGTGTTCTAACCCAGCTTCAGCAGGTGTTTCTGGACAGTCACCCAGCTCAATAAAGTCACATGGGAGAAATGTGTGAATTAACAAAGGAAAGACCCGTTTCTGTCCAAGGACAGGAGTCAGGTTGAAGAAAATCCTCCTGAGCTGATGTAGAAACCCATCCATGTAAGCTGGAGAAGAGGGACTGGCAGGGCTGCTGGGTTGACCAGGAATATAGGCCTCTGCCCACAGCATCCTCCCTAGGAGCAGAAGCCTTGGAGGATGTCCTGGCACTCTGCCAGGCTCTGTGCCCGTGAGCCCTCCCCAGCTCATCTACACACCCAGCAACCCCAGGAAAACAGTGTCTATTATTATCTCCATTTTACAGATAGCAAAATGAGACTCTGAGAGGTAAGAGCTAGAGTCATGATTCCAACGCCCCTGCCCTTAGTCTGTCTGCTTTATGGGAACATATCTGGCACACAGAAACCCCTCATTATTACTAACTCCTGTCCTCCAGGAAAATAATTAAAAATCAACCTGACCTCTCCCCAGTGCTCCCCTCCCAATGGGTGGGCTGTGACCTGCCATTCTCCACAGCAGCAGGGGTTCAGGACACCTGGGGCACCCAACAGGCTTTCATAACCCACAGCTGCCTTTTTCACCCACTTCGAGAGAGCTATCCGAGATGCGGAGTCTGACTCTGAGTTAGAGTTTTCCTTGCCATTACAGTGATTTCCAGTTTTGAAGGAAATGAGCACCCCAGAAAGCATTTAGAATTAATCCTACCATTCTAGAGTAGCAATAAAAATCCGTTAGAAATGAAATATTTGCAGTTCATCGCAAGCTCTGTCGCCGGGAGAAAAGAAAGATTCAATTGCCTGTCGACTGGCACAGGTTCCTGGGCAGGGAGAGATGTCAAAGCTGCAGCGGAAGCCCCCGTTCTCATCTCCACTCCCCTGCCCTTTTCCTCTACTCCATATCAGTATAATCGAGAGTCAGGTTAACAGTCCTTGGGGCTCTCTTGAGGAGAGGGGTTGGAGAGCATAGGTGGGGTTTAGCATGTACCCCTGAGGATCTGCTGCACACAGTGCAGGCCTGGAGAAGACAGTGAGGCAGGGAAACAGTAGGAGAATGAGAGTGGTACAAGGGGTTCAAGGACAGCCAAGTCTGCAGGTGGGTAGGGTGAAGCACCTGGGGCACCACCATCCAGGGTGTCATCCAGCCTGTGCTCCGACCTCACCTCCTCCTGGAAGCCAGGAGGTCAGAACCCAGAGAATGCCACGCACACGCTTGTCTCCCCGCTCCTTTACAGAGGCTGAATGGGGATTTCAGAGGTCAGGACCAGCATGCATCCTGGAGGGAAAGCGAGAAACTGGTTCGTAGGTGATGGTACTATCGCAGCGACCTCTACACCTATGGGTGTGCGCACTGGCGCCTTCTGGCGGGAGGTCCCTTTTGCTGGGATTCTGGAGTCAGCACCACACTCTCCCAGAGGTACTGATCAAACTCCTCTCTTCTCTCAATGACAATGTTCAGCCTTGCGGCTTCAAATAACATCCACTCTGACTGTCATCACTAGCCTGGACTCTGCCAGGATTTCCCAAACCATCTCTCCATGTGGAAACAGGCATTTTCAAACTTAACCCAGCCAGAGCAGGCCTATCAACTCTCAATCTCCAGCCAGCTCTGCCCATTCCAATGAACATCACAACCATCCAGTTGCTCAAGTCAAAAGCCTGGGAGTCTTCCTGGAGGCCATCCCGCTCCTGATTCCTCGCCTACAATCCACAAGAAACATTAAACACAGCCTCTACTCCCCTTCACCACTGCTGCCACCCTGGGTCACCCACCACCGTCTCTCTGAGAGACTGTTCTGGCAGCCTCCAACCTGGCCTCCCACCTCAACCTTTACCCTCCTGCAGCCTCTCCACACAGCAGACAGTGACTTTTCAAAACATGAAATAGGCAGGTCTCCGCCTTGCTTAAAAACCTACCAGTGAGCAGTCCCACAGCACACTCAGAAGAACACCTCGACCCCTCACCCAGGACCCAAAAGGGCTCACGTGACATGGCCCTGAGCTGACCTCCAACCAATTTCTTTCTCTCCCCTCCTGCCCCACCACCCAGCTACCTTTTCCTTTTCGAAAACCCCAAGCTCAGGGCCATCTCAGGGGTTCCACACTTAGTGTCCCCTCTGCTGGAAGCTCTTCCCTAGTCTCACCTCACTGCCTCCTTCAGTGCAGGGTATTCTTGATTTCAGCTGCCAGGTAGCTCAATACACCCCTCCTGCGACTCTCTGCCACACCTCTGGCCTCCTTCGTAACACTTCTCATCTGAAATGATCGTCTGCTTTTATCTTGCCTTATGTCTTATCCTCTACTGTGTGCCAGGATCCAAAGCAGACCCTGGCACATAACTGGCACTTACCAGGGGTTACCCCATGGCCCAGGTTAAATTCAGGGGCAGCCTGTGACAGTGGAAAGAGCCCAGACGTGGGAATAGACTGCTCAGGGTTTAAAGTCAGCTCAGCCCCTCCTCGCCATGTGACCTTGGGCAAATCATTTCAAACCTTCTAAGTATCGTTTTTCTCATCTAGTGATGAGAATAATACCTACTTCGAGGAGGTGATTCTGGGATGAAATGAGTTAGCAGTGCAAGGTGCTTGGAATAAACTCAGCAAGTAGCCACTATTTTATTAATACCAATTGCAGCAGATGTGAAAATACCTATGTGAAAATGGGAATTGCAAAGACGTGTGAGCAGGGAAGAGGTTAAATAAACAGATACGAGGCCTCCACCATGTGCCAGGCACCTGCCGACCTGGAGGCACAGAGACCAGCAGGCATGAAATGCTGCATCAAGTGACAAAATTAAGAATATATTAAAGGCACAAGTAAGCTTGAGAGCACTAGAGACTGTCTCACCTTCGTGGAAGGTTCATGGAGGGAATGAGAGAGACGGTGGAAGTAGGGCTCTTGTTCTGGGACTCCAACCCTGCAGTTTTAGTGAGGCTGCCATCAGAGGCCCCTGCCCCGCACACAGCCAGAAGGGGGAGGGCACAGAGCTCACAGAGCCCAGCCCTGACTTTTTGGGAACTAAGACAGGTATGCCAGGTAGTACAAAGCTCACCAGGTGAGGTTCAGGAGGTGAGAGCTGCTGTGTCTCTTGCCCTAGGGAGGAAGCCAGGCGGAGGGAATTAGTCAATGTGCAGATGGAGAAAGAAAGGGACGGGCACTGGGAAAGCTTTGGCCGCATACAAAGGAGTTGGCGTAGGTGACTGTGGGGCAGCAAGTCTGAAATCTGTAGCGCAGGCAGGCAGGCTGGGAAAGCTGGGGGGAGCTGACACCGCAGTATGAAAGCAGAATTTCTTCTTCCACAGGGAAGGTTTTGGCTGTAAGCCTTTTCAACCAGTTGGATGGGACCCACTCAGATTATCAAGGATAATCTCCTTTTTAAGGTCAACTGATTATAGAGTTAGCTCCATCTAAGTATTACCTTCACAGCAACACCTAGATCAGCATTTAAATAACTGAGTATCATCGCCAGGTTACGCTGAGACAGACAACTAACCATGGAAGGCGTTAAGAAGAATGTCTTTGGAAGAAGCAGTAAATACTGATGACACTTTCAAGATATCCAGCTTCAAGGAAAGATGGGCACTTAGAGGAAAGGTGGGAGGGCAGGCAAGAAGTGGACAGGCTGGGCATGCTCTTTATGGAGGTAGGAGAAATGAGTGGGGAGGATTCAAAGAGAAAGATAACAAGAAACTGAGAAAATGGTCTAAGGGGCAAGGCCCCTGGACAGAGCAGAGAGGGTGAGAACCAGGCGGCTGTCTCGTTAGTGTCTGCACCAGGGTGACGGTCGAAATCCACACCAGCAGCCCAGTGTAGACACCAAGCAGCCTTGAATGGATGCTGGACCCTGTGCAGAACCTGAGTGAATATGCTTCAAATCCTTGCCACCTCACCCCGCAGGAAGGTATAGTCACCCCAATATTGTGGACAAGGAAACAGCAGATCAGAGATGCTCAGCAGCCTATGGAGGCTCCACTGCTAGGAATCTACCAACTTTGACCCAGGATGGGGAGAAGATTGGAGCAGGTACTGGACACAGCATTCCACTTGGCGTGGGAAACCTGGAGTACACGCACGACAGCCAGGAGACCTCTGCGTTCTCTCCCACTGGACTGGAATAAGAGGCATTTGGTCCCGAGGCCCAGGGCTCTTGAGCCTCTGAAATCTCTGCCAGAGAAGAAGCACTGAGCACAGCTCTGCACAGGGTTTCAAGCCCCACAGGTTCAGACACACCGTGGTTCCTTCAAGGAACCCTGTGTCCCAGTTTGGAGCCCACAGGCCAGCGAGAGAATTAAGGTCTGCCATGTTCAATGATTTTAGCACAATCCTTACACACTCCTTAAAGCACAATCGATGCTGTTCTTCCCAACAGGAAGTGCAGCATCAGGGACACTTCCCGGTTTTCTATGTTCTTAAGCCACCTCTGTTGTTTCCATGGAAGAAAGCAGTGGGAAAGACCAGGGAGTGAGGTTACCCTGGGGGTAAGCTGGAATCTGTGCAGCTTGCAAGTACAAGTTGATAGCAAGCAGTCAATAGAGGTGTCCATCATCAT
>PVIJ01007139.1:0-85229 GCA_004024925.1 Scalopus aquaticus | reverse complement strand
TAGAGTAATATTTGCTTCATAGAATGTGTTTGGTAGTACTCCTTCCTTCTCAATTTTTTGAAAGAGTTTGTGTAATATAGGGACTATTTCGTTTTTGAATGTTTGGTAGAATTCATTTGTGAAACCATCTGGTCCTGGGCTTTTGTTTTTGGGGAGGTTTTTAATTACTGTTTCAATTTCACTACTTGTGATTGGTCTGGTTACGTGTTCTGTATCTTCTTTGTCTACTTTTGGGTGATTATATAGTTTTAGGAATTTGTCCATATCCTCTAGGTTGTTATACTTATTTCCGTATAGCTGTTTAAAGTAATCGCTGATTATTTTTTTCATTTTTGCTGTGTCCATTGTGATTTCTCCTTTTTCATTTATGATCCTATTTACTTGTGTTTTCTCTCGTTTTTTTCTTTGTAAGCCTGGCTAGTGGTTTGTCTATTTTGTTTATTTTTTCAAAGAACCAGCTTTCGGTTTCGTTAATCTTCTGGATTGTTTTTTTTTTTATTTCCATTTCATTTATTTCTGCTTTGATTTTTATTATTTCCTTTCTTACGCTGTCTTTTGGGGTTTTTTGTTGTTCATTTTCTAGTTCTTTGAGATGTGAGATTAAATTGTTTCTTTGGGTTGTTTCTTGTTTCTTGATGTGAGCTTGTAGTGCTATATATTTTCCTCCTATTACTGCTTTTGCTGTGTCCCAGATGTTCTGATGTTCTGGAAAGTTGTGTCCTCATTGTCATTCAGTTCCAGGTATTTTTTAATTTCTTCTTTGATCTCTTCGTTGATCCATTGGTTTTCCAGTAATGTGGATTTCAGTCTCCATGAGGTAAGGAGGTTTCTTTTTTCCTTTTTATGATTTATTTCCAGTTTGACTCCTTTATGATCGGAGAAGAAGGCTGGTACGATTTTGATCTTAGTGTATCTGCTGAGGTTTGTTTTGTGGCCTAATATGTGATCGATCCTGGAGTATGTTCCCATGTGCACTTGAGAAAAATGTGTATTCAATTTTTGGGGGGGTGAAGTGATTGATAGATATTTGTTAATCACATGAGGTCTAGGTCTTTATTTAGAGCTTTAATGTCCTTGGTTACTTTCTGTCTTCTTGATCTGTCCAATAGAGAAAGTGGGGTGTTGAGGTCTCCTGCTATGTATGTATTTTCTTTAATGTCTATTTTCAGGGATGATAATAATTGTCTGATATATTTTGGTGCTCCTTCATTTGGGGAGTATATGTTGATGATTGTTATATCCTCCTGTTTTATTGTCCCCTTTATCATGATGTAGTGACCAGCTTTTTCTTTTTTTACCTTTTTAAGTTTGAAGTCTATTTTATCTGATATAAGTATAACTGTTCCTGCCTTCTTTCTTGGTCCATTTGCTTGTAGGATTGTTTTCCATCCTTTAACTACTAATCTCTGTTTATCTTTCGCAATTAAATGTGTTTCTTATAGACAGCAGAAGGTTGGGTTCTGTTTTTTGATCCATCTTGCTATGATGTGTCTTTTAACTGGAGTGTTTAGTCCATTTACATTTAGAGTTAATATTGATATATTGTCATCCATATTTTTTTGTTTATTTGTTTACCCTTTTGTGGTTCTAATTCTTACCTTATTCTGTGTTTCCTGGTCTTTCTTCTGTTGGTTTTGTCTTCATGACTTCTTCTAGTATTCTTTGGAGTGGGGGTTTGGTAGTGATGAATTTCTGTAATTTCTGTTCGTCGGAGAAGGTCCATATTTTTTCTTCATAGAGGAATGAGAGCTTTGCAGGGTAGAGTATTCTTGGTTTACATTTGTTGGCATGTAGTGTGTTATATATGTCCCTCCAGTCTCTTCTTGCCTGTAGTGTTTCTTCAGAGAAATCTGATGTCAGCCTGATTGGCTTTCCTTTATAGGTTGTTTCTTTGCCCTCATCATTTTCAATATATTTTCCTTGTCTTGAATTCTTGATAGTTTTACTGTCATATTTCTTGCTGTTTTTTTTTCTTTCGTTGTAATAATATGGAGATCGTCTGGCTTCCTGTATGTCAATTTTTGTTTCCTTTTTCATGTTTGGGAAGTTCTCTTCAATTATCTCCCTAAGAAGTTTCTCTGGTCCTTTGTCTCTCTCTTCTCCTTCTGGGATTCTTATGATTCTGATGTTTCCTTTTTCATGGTGTCAGATAGTTCTCGAAGCTTTTCCTCATCTTTGTTGTTCTCTTTCCTTTTCTGCCTTGATTCTGTTAGTATCTTTATCTTCCAGAATGCTTATTCTTCCCTGCATATCTTTTAATTCACTTTTCTGGCTTTCCCTGGATTTCTTTAGCTCCTCTACTGATGTTTTGAAATCTTCCATTTCCTTCAATTTCTTCTTTATGGATTCGTTCTCGTTCTTCAGTTCTTTTAAAGCTTCCAGTTCCTTCAATTTCTTCTTTCTGCATTCATTCTCGTTCCTCAGTTCTTTGTTCTTTTCATTTAATTCTATAAATTTTTTTGTGATGACTACTTTGAAGTCTTTATCTGTTAGGTGGATGTAATCTTCTATGTCCATATTAATGGATTCTGGAGAGGGGTTTTCTTTTTTTGGTGTGTTGTTTTGAGGGTCATTTGTGACTTTTTTCTTTCCCATTGTTGGTTTTCTGCTTTGCTCTGTTCGTAGCTTTCCGCTGGTGCTGGTGGGCATGATTCTTGGTTTTACTTGCTCAGGAGTGTTTGTGGTTTCCTCATGTCTGAGTTGCCTTGGCTGTGGCTGGGTATCTTCTGGATTTTCTTGTTTTCCTTTGTTGAATTTTTTGTTTCTCGTGGCATGTCTCCAGTGTGTTTCCGGTTCCGAGTTGAATTAGGGAAGATGAAGGGGTGGTTTGTAAAAAAGAAAAGAGAAAAGAGAGAAATAAAGAGAGAAAAAAAAGGAGAGGAACGAAAAGGGGAATGAAGATGAAGAAAATTAGGAATGAAGGACCAAGAGAAAAAGGTAGGTTAAAAGTAAAATATATAATAATAATAATAATATAATAAAAAATAAAAATAATAATAATAAAAAATAAAGTATTGGGGAGATGTGAATTTGGAGTTCTGTAGTCCTTTTGCTCTTAGATTCTGGGGTTTCTGATTGGGTCCCCTGCTGGGGTTCAACCCCTCCTTTCCAGTGACAGATATTGTTGTCTTGCTGTTGCTGCTGTCATTAGTCCTTGCTGGGAGTCTTTCTAGTCTTTCTCCCCTCCCCCCCCTTTTTTTTCCCTTTCCTCCAATGTTTGCCTGGGGCTATACCTGCCCCTGGGGTTATGTCTGGTGGGGAGGGGTTGGGAGCTCCTGGTCTTAGTTTCTTTTCTGCTGCTTGGGTCCCGCTACTCCGTGAAGGGGTGCAGGGGTGGAGGCTGTGGGTGGCTGTTGGTCAGCGTTTCACCTCCCCTCGTTTCTGGGGTGCCAGTGTGCAGCCACCTAGAAGTTGGAGGTGTTGCAAGTGCTGGGCCGTGTTCACCACCTGGTGAGGTCTTTTTTTTTTTGCCACCCTCCGGGTGCCAAGATGCTGACACTTTGCAGGGGAGGGTGTAGTCAGAGATGGTTTCAGCAGGAGCCTGTACCCCAGCAACAGGCATGGGAGGGGTTTTGGGAAATGTCAGTCAATAGTTCTTAATCACCACCCCTCCCATCAGCTTGGGATCAAGTTGCAGTCTAAGGCCCAAGGTGTTTGAGGTGGTCTCTGTGCGAGGTTTTTCCGGCCTAACCAGTTTTTCTGGCCAATTTATCACCTAGCAACCAGTGGGGGATGTTTCTTGCTTGGACTTTCTCCCCGTTAAGATGTTACCTAGCCCCAGGTGAGGGATGGGACACAGTGACCCTCCCGCTTTCCTTCTCTTCAGGGCTGCCACGCAGGGAAGAGAGGGGGGTCGTGGGATGAGGGGATAGTGGTTGCGCTCCCAGTCGGCTGGCTGGAGCTCTCCGACCTCACCGCAGTTTCTAACCTTGTATTCAGTGGCTCTCAGGGGAAGCTGGTTCGCCCACCTTTCCTTGCTGCTATTCCTCTGTGTGGGGTCTGATGTCTTTTCTCTTCTCTTTATTCCGTCTCTTCGGTTTATTTTTAAGTCTAAAGCACCCCCCAGGTTGATTGTATTGTGTAGGGTATCCGATTCTCTTTGAGTCAGCTCTCAAAGTTAGGGATATTTTTCTCCATAAATCGATTTTTTGTGGGAGAGCCTGATCCTAGCATCTGTTCGCTGCCATGTTTTGGGGGGCGTGTCCAGAATTTGGATTTAGAGCTGATTAGAATTCCATCATCAGCACTGTGTACCATCAGGCAAGTTATTTAACCTTGAGCTTCCTTTTTCTCGCTCTTAAATGAAAATGATAGGGTTGTTTGGTGATAATTTGGTAATTTCAGTTTTTCTAGAAATTTTGCCTTTTTTAGAAATAAAATTTCATGTTAATTGGTGTAGGGTTCTAAATAGTATCTCTTATTATTTTCTAAATGCCTATGTGATCTCTAACGATGGCTCCCTTTTCATTTCTGATATTGGAAATTTCAGCCTTTGTTCTTTATTTTCATTAGTCCTGCTCAGAGTTGAGTGACTCTACCATGTACAATGAGGTAAAATCGTTGGTATGGGGTAGAAGTCCTATGGCACATTACCCTCACTTTTTCATGGTCACAGCTGGATTTTTTCTTAATTCCTCCATCTCCATCATTGCAGATTGACTACCAGGCTCTGCTTTGCCTCACCTACTCATACTTGTTGTGACTGTCTAGGGATTGTTCTAATAGATGCTTCCTCTAGGCTGTATTTAATCCACTCCTACTATGTAACAGTGCTCACTCACCAGCTTTATGACAATGCTAGTGTAAGACCTGTTCCCAACGTATGTAGCAGTCTTGACTTTGGCCCTTCTAAAGCCCTGTGAGCATGCTTCTGCAATGCTTCTTCACTTAGGCTTTCCTGGACTGACTTTCAGTACAGTCTGAGCCCTTCATTCTAGCAAATAGTGACCTCAGCAAAAAACTTCCTCTCTAGAGGCCCCAGGGGATTTTCCACAATCAAAATTGGCATCAAGAATGAGTGGAGGCATAACAGGTCCTAGTTGGGTTCATTACTGCAGTTCACTACCTATTTAGGGTTATAGGTCAATTTAAAATTCCTTTACCCATATATTAAGTACCTACTTCTGCTTCTTTCAGCCTTTAACTGCCTCCTTTCTTGGGTCAATGTGATTATGTCCATTACAAAACTGGCATTTGCTATGCTTGTAGCAAAGTCTAGGATGATGTTAACCCAGCAAATTACAGGGACTGCAGTTCCCAGTCCCATAGCTACCAGGGATTTCCCCCACTACTCTATTCAACGTATACTCTATACTGGGCCCTTCAGCTCAGAGGTCTGTGTCAGTGCTTGCATTGACCAAGCACACCTACCCAGATTACTAATCAGATCTCTTCTGACTCATTGACATGAGTTGCTGTTAAAGGGGCTACATGTGTACTGACTTGATGATACTCTTCCTCATCCTGATGAAACTCCTCTTGGCTGTGCCTCAATAGACTGGAGATTCCCATAGCTAAGCAAACCATCTTCCCAACTGCTCACCAGTGCACTGCCAAACAGATTGAAAAGTAGCCTGACCTTAGCAGCAGTACTGACATTTGTTTCTTTAGTTATGCTTACCTCTTTCTTGCTACGACCCATAATTATTCTAAGAGGGACATACATAACCAATTTTAACATAGCTACCAAAGGGTGGACAAAAAGTTGGTCAAACTTTCCATGAGCATAACTGTGGTATAACCAGACAGGGCAGACCTGGGAAAAGTATCTTTCTATAAAGAATACTGTTTATCTAGGCAGCTGTTCTGATATCAGATCTCAATTGCACTAATATTGGCACCAACTGTGTTCATGTGTGTCCTGATCTTGCTGTATCTAATATTTTTATATACACTGGAATTTAGGTTTCACTTTATGCTTACACTTGCCAGGGTTGGCACTACTTATCTTCTGTCAAATGCAGACAGAACCAAGCCATGAGCAAAGATGAATGTGTGAGCAGTCTGTTGGGAAGGTGGCCTATTTCTAATTTTAGCCACAAGCTGACTCCTCTTATATATGGAGTGCTCCTAAATTAGGTTTCTCGAGTTAGGTAATGCCAACAATGCATTGTAAATTGAGAATACACACAAAATTGGCCCTGGGGGTTACCAATGTGTATAAACTACAGAGACACTGACTACTTCTTCACTTTGTAAATATTTTCTTTATCATTAGTCAGTAAAAATTACAGCATTTCAGTCACCAAAATTGTATGCATAATTATTGAAACCAGAAATGCACCTGATTCTGAATTTGAAACAGACATTTTATTCTGGTTTCCTCCATGAGAAATGGTGATGTAGAAATATAAAGTTAGACACTATGAAGAAGAATCAAAGATGTTTAATGCACAAAGCACCCATTACAATCTCGTTGTATACAGAGCTGGCTGGGTCACCGATGGCTACACCATTGATTTAGCAATAAATCCTTTTCTCGTTATAGAGAGAACCTGTTAAGGACCAATTGAGGACCAAAAATTACCTATTGCCATTCAACTTCTGTAGCCTTTTCCCATTAATATCAATGTGTTACCAACAGAGGGAAGTCTGCCATGAAAAGTAAATGAAGTATTTCCTTTTAAGAAGCACAAACTAGGTGGTTAAGAATAAGAATTTTAAACAACCAAGATTTTACTTCTGGGAGTTTACACACATATTTCCTTAGACTAAGACATAACTTTTTTTATTTTAATATTTTTATTTGTATCCTTTACATTATTGTGTATTCCCGGTAGGTTTTCCAACACCAGTTCACCTGTGAACCATCACCATAGTCCCTTGTGCTCTTTTCTCCCGTTTTGATCCCTGTTCCTCCACTTCCCCTGCAGAATGTCTCTTTTTTTATGGTTGCCTGCTAGTTTTTGTTTTTGTTTTTGTTTTTGTTTTGTATGTTATTTTCTCCTCGTAATCTCTTACTTGGCTCACCTATATTCCTCCTATAAGTGAAACAATTCAATATTTTTCTTTCTCCTTCTGGCTTATTTCACTGAGCATGATCCCTTCTAGTTCCATCCATGTTGCTGTGAATTGCATTAGTTTGTCATTTTTGATTGCCGAATAGTACTCCATTGTGTACATGCACCATATCTTCTTGATCCAGTCATCAATTTTTGGGCATTTCGGTTGTTTCCATATCTTAGCTATTGTAAACAGTGCTGCAATAAACATAGGGGTGCAGGTATCGTTTTGAATTAATGTTTCTGAGTCCTTTGATTAGATTTCTAGGAGTGGAATTGCTGGGTCATATGGAAGCTCCATTTTTAGTTGTTTGAGGAACCACCATACAACTTTCTATAGAGATTGGACCAGTTTGCATTCCTACCAGCAGTGTATGAGCGTTACTTTTTCTCCACATCCTTGCCAACATTTGTTGTTTTCTGTTATTTTACTATGTGCCATCCTTGCTGGTGTAAGGTGGTATCTCATTATGGTTTTTATTTGCATTTCCCTGATTATGAGGCATGGTGAACATTTTTTCATATGTCTCTTTGCCATTTGCATTTCTTTTTTGGAGAAGTGTCTTTTAAGTTCTTCTGTCCATTTTTTTGAATGGATTTTTCCCTTTGTTTTTGTTGAGTCATATGAGTTCTTTGTAGACTTTTGTGATCAGTCCTTGTCTGTTGTATGGAGTGTTAAAATTTTCTCCCAGTCAGTAGGCTGTCTCTTTGTTTTGGTTAATGTTTCTTTTGCTGTACAGAAGCTTTTTAATTTGATGTAATCCCAGCTACTTATCTTTTCCTTCACTGTCTTTGCTTTGGTGGATGTCTTTAAAAATGTTACTAAGTTGTGTATCATGTAGTGTTTTGCATATTTTATATATATATATATATATATATATATATATATATATATTATACGATTTCAGGTCTTATGTCCAAGTCTCTTATCCATTTTGAATTGGTTTTCATGCATGGCTTGAGGTAGTAGTCTAGTTTCATTTTTCTGCATGTAGTCATCTAGTTTTCCCAGCACCATTTGTTAAACAAACTGTTCTTGTTCTATTGCTTATTCTTTGTACCTTTATCAAAAATTAGTTATCCATATATATATGTGGGTTTATTTCTGGATTTTCTATTTGATTCCATTGGCCTTTGTGTCTGTTTTTGTTCCAGTACCATGCAGTTTTAATTATTATGGCTTTGGGCCTCCCTGGTGGCACAGCGGTTATGCACTGCACTGTGGAGCTGTTGGCACCGGCGATGCAAGTTCAACGCCCAGCCGGGGAGATTCCCACATGACGGGGAAGACCTCTCCTGCCTCACCCGCTGCTCCCCTCAGCAGTGTATTTCCATTGATCTGCCTGTTCTGCTCCCTGCTCTGTCTCTGGTGAACCCTCTCGCTGCCCCACGCCTCTGGCCTGCACCCCAGCTTGTATGCATAAATAAATAAATCTTTAAAAAGAATTATCATGGTTTTTTAGTATAGTTTAAAGCTAAGATACATAATTTAAGACACATATTTATAAGAAAAAAAGACAACAATAACAAATGTGCAACAGAAAACTGGTTTAGTACATGAGTCCTTCAGATAACAGAATACTGTATTATCACAGATCTTAATGTAGATCTGTACTGAATATCATTGAAAAATATTCACAAAAGAGTATCAAGTGAAACATAGCCAGTTGGTCATATTCTTTTATTAACTCGTGTTTATTCAGATATTCATGTATCTGGATAGAGATGTGTCAATAAATAATATGGTAACTTCTCTGAATAGTGGAGGTTTTAGGCAAAATTTTTACTGTTTTACTACTTCTAATTTTTCTTCACTGGAATTGGATTGATTATATGACAAATGACTGACAAATGCTGAATACATGAAAAAGAATATTTCCTGGTGTCTAATTGCTGATCAATGAAATGACTAGGAGGGATAAAAGTAGTTCCATATGTTGTAGAGTGTCTTCATAGCCTTTCTAAGAGTTGTTGGAAACTTATGTCCTACATTAAATATGTCAGATGAATTAGTGGAAAACTCTTGTTGGCTCATTCTATCATGCAGTTAAAATGTTTTCCTAGGATACACTTGGTAGTGGTATTTTTATAGAACAAAGATGTCTAATACTTGAAGGGGCCTTTACTTATAAGGCAAATGGCAAAAATTGGTCATCATAAGATAGCAAATGTGAAAACGATAATTCTTCATATATTCAATGTATACTATTGGTTGGGTGCTTATGGTTTTGTTTTTAAGCCTTACTACAATCCTGTTTTACAGATGAGGGAAACGAATACAAACTACCCAACTCAACAAGCTGAGAAATGACAGTCAAGATTTTAGACACTTTTTGTTTGATTTCAAAGTCCTATTTTTCATGAAACTCTACCTCTATAATTCTACCATCCCTCTAATATAATTCTTATGCTTTTCTTAATGCCACCACATAATGAATATTGTAGTTATTTGTTGATTGATGTATCTATATCAAGTGTTTATATTACTCCAAATGTCTAATGGAATTTTTTGTAACATAGAAAAATCTTAAGTTTTGGGGCCTCCCTGGTGGCGCAACAGGTTAAGCGCAGCGCTGTGGAGCTGTCGGCAGCTGTGGGCACGAGAGATTCCCTGGAGAGATTCTGCTGGAGAGATTCCCACATGGTGCAGCAGACCTGTCCTGCCTCATCCACTACTCCCCTCAGCAGTGTTTTTCTGTCAGTCTGCCTGTTCTGCTCACCACTCTGTCTCTGGTGAACCCTCTTACCGCCCCCACCTCCTTCCTGCACCCCAGCTTGTATGCATAAATTAAAAAAAAATCTTAAAAAAAAAGAAAAATCTTAAATTTTTTGTTAATGCATTGATAAATCTTATCTTTTCCTGAAAGGTGTCCTGATACAAAACATTTAAAATAGCTTATTGAGAATAAAAAAAGTCTTCTACTCAGTTTTGATTCAATTCCAAACCAAAAGAACTCTTGTGCTGGGGTTTGAAACAAAGCGCTGAAATGATGCATGTCTCTAGCTAGACTGTAAACCGCAATCCCTTAATTCAAATGACCTCAAGGCTTGACCAGAGAGTACTCAGTTGCTTCTTCGAGTTACCTTTCCTTGCTGGCTCGCCTTATTATAGCTAATGTTCCCCAGATGTATCAGTGCTAGCTGTCTTTAACCCTCACTGGTCTCACATGCAGCACTGACTGCTTTTCACAGACACCAAGGAAAAACAGTTTCCTAATGGATAAAATTGCTAATCTTTCAGTTTCATTCAGGGCATGGCAATATTAGACAGGGAAAACTACCAAACACATCTTTATTTTAAATATTTTTGTTTTGAAAAGTTCAAAAATACTGACACTTTTATAATAAACTCCCCTTTGCCATTATCCAGCTTCAACAAATTTCATGTAACCTGTACTCACATTCACCTTGCAAGTTATTTTATAGTAAATTCCAGACATTTTATGGGCAAACATTTCAGAATGTGATTCTTAGAAAAGAATAGTTTTATTTTTGTATAACAACAATATCATGATTATATTTTGAGAAATTAATAATTTCTGAATATCTTGCAGTGTTCAGAGTTCCAGTTATCTCTTCAATGTCTCAAATTTTCTTAGTTTGTTTGAATAAGGATCCAAGCAAGGCATACTGTAATGACTGATTAATTTATTGCTTATAAGTCTTTTCACTTATTAATTTCCCTTCATCTCTTTTTTTCTTTTTGGAAAATTATTTGCTGAAGAAACTCATTTGTCCTGTAGTGTATTGTTGATTCCACTCCCATAATGTAGTTTAGCATACTCCTCTTTCCTCTGAATTTTCTGTTAATTAGTAATTGTATTTTTGAAGGATTGACCAAATTCAGGTTTTTTTTTTTTCCTGAAAAGACTCCTACTGTAAGAACTACTTAAAAACAGTTTGACTCAAATAGTTTGAAAAACAGTTTATCTTAATATAAAATACATGGATCAGATCTTTTTTGGTTTATCCCACATGGCACAAAATATTGAAAGTTGAATTCTTGGCAGATGTATCTTCTTACATTTATAAATAACTTAGATCTTTGTCCAGCTATCAAAAGAATTTACTTTCTTTAATGAGTAATTATTTCATTAGAATTTTCTCAGTGTTTTCAGTCTATTTCCTGAGGCCCCTGTGTGCATTTTCAGTTATTTTTGAATGCATGCTTTTAGTTTTAGGAAGTATTCTGGATTTGGGTGGAGGGAGTATTTTACTAATTTATTGTTTTGGTTTTCTTCTTTTCTTCTTTTCTTATATATAGGTCATTCCTTCTTTTCCTACCTTCCATAAGATTGGACATATTAAAGATTTTCAGAAGGCTAAAACCTGAATTGAGTGTATGAAAAGCTCAACTGTGAGTGAAAATGAGTATTTTAGGGAAAATATTAAAAAATAGAAGTTACTGACAACTCTGTGATTTGAATGCATGTTTTCTATGATTTGGACAGTGAACAGCCTACCTGTTTCCTAATAATCTATGTCTAAATTCGTTAAATGGCCAACGTAAAATATTACATGAAATTTGCTATTGCATTTTAGCTTATGCAGTTTTCAAAATACAGCTGGCCAAACAGTGCCAGAGAAAATTATTTATAATTCATTGATTGGCAAAGGTTTGTTTTCCCAGAGAGCAAAGTTTTCTTTTCTTTATGAGAATAATCATAAGTAGGCTTTTCTATTTATCCCTGTCTGCCAGGGTTTGGACCAAATTTTGGGTCAGTGTTGCAATGATAAGAATAGCTATGCAAAGTTTCTTACTGCAGGAATGTATTATTATCACAACTCCGATTTCAAAGTTATTTTAAACTTTGATGTCAAAGAACAAGCATGAAGAGAAGTTCTATACAAAAAAATAGTTTTAATATACATGTTTTTCTGAGAATGTCCAGACATCTCAATAGGTCCTGGTTCTAAAAAACAATATGTGTGATGCAAAAACTACAGTTGTCATATTAATTATTTCATTTTATTTATAAAATAGAAGTTTCTGTTCTAGTTTAATTTTGAACCATCGATGAGTTATAGCAAAGTTAATGGTTTATGTTTGGAATTATGCAAATCCTTTTTTAATCAACAATATAATTAATAACCAACTGATGAATTTTTAGTGCAGACCTCAATCACTGAAAATCAAGTCATTCTATTTACAAGTCTAGATCATGTAATACAGTGGGGGTGGGCTATGTTCTTTTACTACAAATATTTTAAGAGTCTGATGAAAATTTATCAACGAGGTTCACTAACTTTGGAAAGAATGCTGGAATCATATAATCATATGAGATTATTCTAAACAGTGCCCTCCTTAAAATAAGTTGAGACACAAACCGTTTCAATAAGGTCACTTATTATTTGTATAAAAGCTAGTTTCATTTTTACTTCTCTAAATTTCTCTACCTTCTATTACTGACTTGTGTTTTCCTGGGCGTATAAGTAAATGTCTTATCATATTTTGGTGAACATTTATCAAATTGGTCAGACATTTATCAGAGACCCCTGGCGAAGTGTTTCTGTCCACTTAAATGAGAACTAAGATCTGCAAATAATTCCCTACTAATATGTAAAAACAAAAATATATTGTAAGATAGCATTTTATAGATTGAAAACAATACTAAAACCATATTAATATCTATCTGTCTGTCTGCTTTATCTTTCATCTATCCATCCATCCATCCATCCATCCATCCATCCATCCATCTCAGGAGAATGAAGTGGTAGAACAATGCAATCATACTTGTTAAATCAAAACTTAACCAAAGTTGGAAGGAAAAAATTAATCTTATATTTGGGAATCCAGATTATATCAATTAAATGTGTAATTAAGTGAAATCACTTATCTAGAATGCATTCATTTTGTATTTTTCTGATAATTTATTTTAAATATTTGTGAAATTATTTACACCTTTTTTCTAGCATGCAGTAAAAGCTGATGATTATGTGAGTAATAGACTGTAATTTAAATCAAATGGATTTATTCACTTGAGAAATAAAATTAACTTTTGTTTTTTTCCAATGAAACATGGTTGTAGTTAGCATTTTCTTTGCAATACTCTAAAAGGTTAGCTTCCAATAATTTCTGTTTTTCTATTTTCAGTGAAGTTAGATTAGGACTCTTAAGATTTAGAAAATTTATATTTGACTTGACATTTCATAGTATTTAGAAAGTGGCTCATGATTAAATTTTAATTTAATAATAATAAAATACAAAATTTCCCATGACATAAATAAAAACATCTAGGTGAAATTTTCCAAATCATTTGTACTTTACGCAATTTGTTACACATTTTTGATATGTTAAGTTATTCAGTCACTGAATTAGTAGTTAACTTTCAATTCTAATGGATCTAAGGTGAGGACAATAAATATTTGAGGTTGGATTTGTTTATGTGAATATTTTTACAAATTGAGGAGTCAGCTTAAATGCCTAAAATGGATTCTGACACTGACGCTTTTCTTTTTCCCTGATGATTCAATTTGAGTTAGTGGCACTTAAGTGGTCAGATAGTTAGGTTATAAACTGTTATTAAGGTAGGCAAAGCCTCATCCATTTCTGGTGGTCAAACATCTGATTTTAATTATGGAGGAGGTAGATAAACACCAATGTTATAGTTAGGTAAAAGCTGTTTTACCCATTCTAATCTCACTAGCCCCTATAGTTTACCAGTTTACACATACATACAATCTGAAATAAAGACTAGATTTTGTGTTGTTTGATCTGTAGTCTGCTGATAATCTTCTAGAGCAATAAAGATAACTTCAAATGTCACCCTACATTAAAAAAAGACAAAACTACAAAAAAAATTAGAATAGTTTTCTTTTTATGTTCTCAACCTGCCCTCCAATTCTAATCTCTAGATCACACAAAGACCACATCACTCAGTTTTTTATCCCTAAATCACACAATCCCATTTCTCTATCACTTCATATTTCCCCTAACTGCACCCTAATTCCTGCCAGAAACAGAAAAGAGAAAACAGCATCAAAGAAAACCCTACAAAGGTTTTTGTTTGACTTCCCTTCCACCTCCCCTTCCATCAAATGAATTCCTTAGAAGTCACACCATGATTACCAATGCAAGTTTTCAGTAGAAACATTGTACTAATTTGACAAAAGTCAGAATCATGAAGATAGGGGATTGAACATGGTTGGCATGTTCTTGTTTGTTCTACATTTTATGCTGTAGTCTGAAAAAACGAAAGCCATTTTTAACTAATGTGCTTAACAAGCATGCTGAAAGAAAATACTTCATTTTATTTATTATTTTTTATTCCTGAGCATTTGAGAGGCCTTCATTTTTAATACTTCAGCATGCATATATTAGGAAGTACATGTTTTTGTATAACCATACATTATCAAAATCAGCAAATTACTGCTGATGCAATAATTGTATCTAAACTACAGTTGATGTTCAAATTTAATTGAATGCTTTCTGTCAGACATTCATATACTATTCTTTCATTCATGTAACCCATCTTTTTTCTAGACTTGAATCTAGAAATTAATGCATATATTAAATGTCTACTATCACATCATTTTGCCAAAATTTTCCTCATCTTTGCCAAAACGCATTCTCTTGATGTCCTCAAGCAGGGCTCAGTGGGTGCTGAAGTCCTCAAGTTCTCGTGTGGATAGGCTGTTTTTCTGTAACTATGACACTGGTGGAAACAGAACTCTGACACTGATGAAGAGCTTGGCTGAATATAAACATTCTTGATTCACACTTTGAAAGAAAATACTTTAAAAAACTAAGCTCATTTTACAGTAGCCTCACCCAGGTTACTATGGATGTTATTTTTCAACATTGTTTTTACACAACTGCCATCAACTGCAATTTAAACTTAAGTACTTACTAGTTTTTATTTTATTTTATTTTTTAAGATTTGTTTTTATTATTTATGCATACAAGCTGGGGTGTAGGCCAGAGGTGTGGGGCAACGAGAGGGTTCACCAGAGACAGAGCGGGGAGCAGAACAGGCAGATCTACTGAAGTACACTGCTGAGGGGAGCAGCAGGCAAGGCAGGAGAGATCTGCCCCACCATGTGGGAATCTCCCCGCCGGGTGTGGAACTCGCATTGCAGCTGCCGACAGCTCCACAGCGCAGCGCTTAACCGCTGCGCCACCAGGGAGGCCCCTTACTAAATAGTTTTGATGACTTTTCCTCTCTATTTTCTACTTTTCCGAATTTTTGTATTCCCTACTACAACTGCCCCAAAATAAGCCTACAAAAAATTTCAAGAGGATCTGTTACATTGATCACCTCCTTAACCTGAAGAAATAAACTAAGAACTGTATTTCGTGCCCCATTACCTCTAAGTAACCATGAGCAACTGACCATCACTGAGGGAAAATTAGAGGTCATGGGCAGTTATAGGCATCGTTTTAAAGATTATATAAGCTCTGAGTTGCCATGGGCAAGCTTTTAAAATAAATCTGTTCCACCTTCTGTACAGATCTGTTTATATAGCTATGGTCTAATAGATAGCAGTGGGAAATAGCTAAACTCCTATAAAAACTGAAACAAAACAAAAAAACACTTGGCAATAAAGTGCATATTTTTTTTCTGATTTTGACAGTTGTTTTGTAGGACTTGCATAGCTACAGTGCACATAAAATGGTTAATTTTGCTGCATGTAAATTATAGCTTAAAAAAAAGCACAATGCTTTTCATATAGTAACAGTTTCATAAAATGCTGTTTTTGGTTAACTTTCGTGAGTCAACTCAACAACACTGCTCTTCCTATGCAAATATTGCAATGAACTTTTTAAAATGACAATGAATATGATTTTACTTTGACAGCTTTAGTTAAGTAGTTGCTTATTTGTTCTATATTTGAGTTAATTTTAGGTACTCCTGGACCAAAATATGGAGCTAAGTTAAGGATTTTCAATATGGATTCATCTGTAGATGAATTTAATGAAAATTTAACCTTTTAAAATAAAATATTTAAAGAAAGATTCATCCAAGTATATTTAAGAAGTCTCATTTCAAGAATAGTAGAAAAGTATTCAGAATTTATAATTTGTATGCTTTGTTTCTTTTCAAATTTCAAAGTAATACTTTTTTTAAATAAAAGAAACAACACTGCAATTCAAAAATGGGCAAACGTGGGCAGATGTGGCTGTAGATGAGGTAGGCAGTAGTGCCTGGTCCACAAAGGTGGTGGCACAGAGGTGGCAACAGCAGTTCCTCGTCCACGCTGGCTCTAGGAGCCGTGGAATGAACCTGAATTCACCAAGTTAGCAATAGAGGATTTCCTGGGTCAGCTTCTAAGAGTAACATCTAACACTGGAGGGACACAATACCAAGAGAGTCCCTCAGCTAAGAGGGAGATGAGTACCCTTTGGACATTGGAGATTAGTACAGAGTTCAAAATAGATACCTGAGATTCATGCTTCATCAAACAGGAGGAGTGTAGAAAGAGAAGACTGGAGGCTGTTGTGTGGGGGAGGACACAAATACCAGTGCTGTTGGTTCAGTCAGGAGCCCCAGAAAGAGGAGAGTGAAAGTTTTATGGAGACACACACCCTTGATCAAGGGAAAAACCATGTGGAAGAACTGGTGTGCTCCAAACATCCTGAATCCTTAGTAAAGATAAGAGCAAAACATGTGCTCTGTCTGCTTTCTGCTTTATCTACCCACTGAGATGAGTGCTTACTTTTTGAGGCACACAGAATGAACAGATTGCCAAATCTGATCCCAAACCAAGAGAGGAGGGATATTGGCAGTCCATAAACAAGAGCCAGCCATCCCCCCCACAACACACTTTCACCAATAGCTGAACCCCTCCCCCATGCTGTTGACTTTGCCTCTGCAAACCCGGTCTGATTACCTACAGAAGTCAGCAAATGCCAGAATAATTACATTAGAGCAAACAAAACCACAATGCCATCTAAGGAAAAGTAAAATTAGTTCAACACCAAAAGTTACTACTACAGACATTTAAAAGATAGGGAGACTTCAAGTAACAAAATGGGGAGACAAAAAAAATACAATAATGATAACTAGTGACATCTTAAGTTGAAAACACTCTCCAAAATCCAACCACAAAATCATGGAAAATTATATCTCCTTCATAGAGAGAGAGTTACGGTTAGTTATAATAAGGAAACCCAAAAAGATAGAAGAAAATTCAGAAAGGCAAGTCAAAGTAATACAAGAGAATTCAGAAAAGTTATATACATATACACATTATACACAGTGATATGTGTGTATGTGTGTGTGTTTGTATGGGTATACATTTAGATAGGTGTGTATATACATATAAGAGTTTACTAACTTCTCTAGACTGTAGATGGAAGATAACTTATGCGCACATCTATTGTTGAAACATATTTTGAAGTAAATACAATTATAGCAGATATGAGGCAGAAACTTGGTTTTGCTACTCTTCAAGTAGTAAGTAACAACAAAAGGGAAAACATACCTATCTTTTTTACTGAATATGCTCCCTTTTTAAAGCATCAGTATTGGGATCTCCATTAACCAAGGACACAGGATGAGGTGAAAAAGGAGAAGAGGAGACAGAAAGACAGCTAAAGAATCTGGCAACTGAAGGTATGCTCACAAACTCATGGATACCAAATTAAATGCATAGAGAAAGAGACCTTATGGGTATTGCATTTGTGGGTGGGGAGCAAATATAAACAAACTGCCTGTATCATAATGATTGATGTATTTGTTTCACAATTGTCAAAGCAGTTAATTTATGGTTCAAACACCTAGGGTTGCTCTATAAGTGATAACAGACAAATTCTTTCCACAACACACACTCACATTTCTTCAAGGGAGATTATGAAAATATAGTTACATACTTGGAAACGGTTCTGTCACTTAAAAGGTTCAGACATGCATTGATATAATTACTGACTTTAAACAGTAAGTGCAATATAGTAAGCATTTACAAATTTGTAGGGATGAAATGCTTTCCCAAAGATAACAGAGTCACTCTGAGTAATAGACATTTGATTGTCTTTGCTTTTGATACAGTGAAGGGAGCATGTCGTGGTCACTGCAGTTTGAAAACTGACCTTCCCATCATTTTCATTTTGTGGGTTTAGGTCAGACACCCGTATTGTGATTTCGTTGATGTGGAGGCTGGTGTTTTACTGTATTTTTAGAATATTTAGTCTATTTAGAAAGTTTACATAATTTTGGTTACAATGACTAAAGTGACAAGGACTAAAAATAAGATAGACTTTTACAAAAACAAACCTTTAGTGTTAGAAGATGGCAGTGTGTATCAGTGTTCAGTTAAAATCCTTCAGATTCTGGGTCTGGTGCTTAAGATTGCAACTTGGGATGCTCAAGAATGTGAGAAAATACTTTATTTGTATGAACAGAATGTTTCTGAAAGACAAAATAAAAAATGTCTACTTTATCATGCTGCTTAGTCTAAAGTAGAGATGGCAGATGAATTGCATTTATTTTGCCAACCCTGAAGAATTGAAAATGGCTGCTTGGAGCACTCTATAAAATAAAAGACCAGAAACACCAAGTGTTAGTGAGAGTGTGGACAAGAAAGGAATGCTCATGCACCATTGAAAGAAATGTCCACCCCCTATAGAAAACAGTAAGAAGGTTTCTCAAAACATTAAAAATAGAGCTGCCATACAATTCAGCAATTTCTCTCCTAGGTATCTAACTGAAGAATGTAAAATTACTAACATTTATGATAGTATTTAGAATAGTCAAATTGTGGCAGCAATCTAAGTGCTCAACACAGATGAGTGGATTATAAAGTGTGATGGAGTATTACTCAGTTATAAAGAATTATGAAGTGTTGCCATTTGTGTATGACAGCATGGGTGGCCCTGGAAGATATTTTGCTATGCAAAGCAGTCAGTAGGAGAAAGACAAATATTGAATGATTTCAATTGTATGTAAAATATAAAGAAACGAAACAAAGGAACGGATAAAAACAAATCCTTGAAATCTGACTGTCCAACTGAGGCTACCAAAAGGGGACTGTAGAATGTATGGGACCTAAGTGGGAATGGGGCCCAGTGAGTGGATTGTATTGGAGGATTATTAGGATTTTCGTGGTGCGTGTGCTGTACTAACATATATTTGTAGACCTGTGACCCTATAGTCCCAACACATGAACTATGTTGTAAGCCAATAATTCTTTAGTAAACACAATTTTAAAAATTAATTGTGATAGAGATTTGCTATACTGTCTACGGCCATACCACCCTGAAAGAGCCCAATCTCGTCTGATCTTGGAAGCTAAGCAGCTTCGGGCCCGGTTAGTACTTGGATGGGAGATTTATATCCTGCTGGAAGAGATGCAAATACTGTTGATAACTGTCAAGTATTGAGTATAAGAGAGAGGGAGGAAATGTAGACATATTTAATATTTCTAGACTAGTAGGAAGTGAGAGGGGCATGATCAAATACTCCACTTCTAGTTCATAACGTATTTCGAATCTACTAAATAAGAAATTCACTGTGCATTGATTTTTTATAAAATAGAATGACAAATTTATTACACATAAACACAAATGATAAAATTTACTTTTGCAGCGACTGTATATATGTGTGTGCTTCTTAAGCATAGTGAAAAAAATTAGGTTTTTGTTAAAGAATTGTGATTGAAAAATCTAGTTAAAATGAAATCATATTTGCCTAATTTGTTAAATAATGTTATGAATTCTTTTAAAATGATAATTCAGTGAGGATTGAAATCACTGGAAAAGTATAAAGAAGTGTACACAGGTGAGCAAAATGCATGTATGGTGATCTAAGAACTAGCAGACACCTTGCTTAGCTGAACTTGCATAACATATTAGATAAATATTTTTCTACATCTCTCATTTTATTATAAATGTTTTAAAGATGTATATTCATATTGTAAAATATATCTGCTTAGATTTTGTTTCAAAAATGGAAGTTTTAATTTTTCATATTGGTCTGTAGGTTTTTTTTATATATTCCACAAATAATAATTCTTTTTAGCTACATAAATTCAAATATATTTTTCTAGTTTTTAAATTACATTTTCACTTTGCTTTCAGTGATTTTTTTATGATTAGTTCTTAATTATAATCAAACTTATTAATATTCCTTATGGTTTATGCTTTTTTGTGTCATTTTTAGGAAATCTTTCCCTAACCTGATATGATAAAAGTGTTCTCTTATGTTACTTTGTAAAAGTTTTGCATTTTTATCTTTCTTATTTACATCATTAGTCCACTTGGATTTTATTTTTGTATAAACTAAAAGATAGTGAATTCTCATAACAATTACTAAACAGTCTAACTTTCCTTCAAGGGTCTCTAAGAACCACTCTTGTGATTCAAGTTTTCATGTTTGTTTGAGTCTATGTTCTATATTCTTCCCAATCAATGATTTTTTTCTGATTTCTTATTTCCTAAATCTTAACAATAAATCTTGATATCTAATAATCCAACCACCCATTTCCCAACTGTATTCCTCTTTAGGAAGCTGTGCTAATTCTCTCTAGCAAAGATACCTCGTCTAGCACAGAAACTGATGTGGGTGGATGGGGTACCCCTTGGCTAGGTTTATGGTGGACTGCTATAATCTACCAGAATATCTAGTTTTTGTAGGGTCACACAGCTTAATTAAATGGGATGTGATGGAAGCCACTACTCTGGCACACTTTAAAACTTTATGGGTGGTATTCATCTTTGGCATCTACCTTTCACTCTAAAATGCAGTATTGCTTATAATTTACTATTTTGGCCAATGGGAAGAGAGAAGTTTCAGAGATTTCAACCCAGTTTTCCCTGCTGTGATAACTTATTCTACAGTTCAAGAACGAAAAGTGGCAGTTATGCTAACTACCAAATATATTGTTTGTATTTAAAATTCAAGACTGAGAGAAGTGACTATGGATTAGATCCACACACTCAGTGGATACTCCAAGAGCATAAACTCATTCGAGATTCCTAAAAGGAATACCATCAGCCACTTCATGACAACCCAGTCCTTAACATGTTTGAATTTTCCCTTTTCCCAATGGTAAATGACTAGTACATCCTTTAAGGAAGAACTGGAAAAATCACCACAGGTGATTGTTGGAGGATTTAGTCTGTGTGTAAGCCAAGTAGGTCTGAATCAGAAAAGTGTCCCTCTCTCAGACTCCTTGGATTTCCTCTCATTTTATTTAGGTCATCCCTGAAGATTTTTATCCAAATTTCATAATTGGCTTCATTTACAGTTTGCATGCCTTTTCATAGAATTATTCCTAAGTATTTTTATATTTTTAGTTGCTCACGAAAAATCCCTTTAAAAATGTGCTGTAACTGCTTTTTCCTTAAATAGAAACATAACTGCCTTTTATATCAAAAATTGTCAAACTTTATTAAAATTTTTAACTTTTCTATAAATTCTTCTAAATTTTCCATATTAAGATGAACATTACATCAATTGCAAGAAAAAAAGATACTTTTTCCTCCTTATTACTCTTATTTCTATTTTTCCAGCTCTGTTACATTGGCTAGATCCCACAGTGAATGGTTGAAGAAAAGTGATGGTAACAAGTATCCTTATCTATTCCTGGTCTTAAAGAAATTCCTTTCAAATTTACATTTTTAGGTTTGATGCATTAGGAGAAAAGTTTATGTAAGTTCCTATGGAGTCCTAGATGAAATATGATATTATGAAACATATATATGTGATTTTCTTTTTAAATTGCTTTTTCTTTTTTATAAACTTTCCACAATCCACCCATAATCTAGGAGACTATTAGGATGGTTGTTATGAATTTTTATAGAAATTATTACCCAGTATTGATTTCTAAAATAAGCTTTTAAAATTGCCTAAAATAATAACATTAAATCATAAGCAGTAGATAGGAGGATGAAGAAAGTGGAGTGGAGTGGAGTGGAGTGGAGAGTGGAGTGGAATGGAATAAAAGGATGGAGGCAGGTAGGATGTAGGCCTGTAAGAAACCTTTTGGACCTGGAGGAAAGAAGCAGAATAAGTATCTAAATTCTTCTCAATCTTTGCTCTGCATGCAGTACAATGGAATCTTTAGTGAGCTGAGCCAGTGATTCCTGTGGACTAAACCCTTGCCTACAGATGAACATCCACTGGGTGTGCCTATAATTGTCCAGCAGGAGAGTATCTTGATTTGTCCTAAAACTGTCAGCGTGTCTTAGTTATCCTGTGTATGAATCCAACCTGTAGGCCCAGGTTTCTTCCAAGGTTCCAGAACCCCCAAGAAAATATCAGTGATATGAGATGGTTTGGATGGTGTTGTCCAGATCCATATTTAATACTATATTACCCTTTCACCTTCCCCCCACAAACACACACCAGAAGAGGCAATTTGAGATTTTTAAACATGCCAAAGGAATCGTAATACCACCATTAAAGACCACAGACTTCCTTTTATCTCTCTATTTTCCAGATACCAAAACTATGTTGGGAATTAACTGGCAAAAAATTAGCTAATGGAATTGGAATAGAAAAGAATGCCAAAATATCTAAAACTGGACAGAAAATGTAACTTGTCAGCAGCAGCATTATTTATTAAGAGTATACATCTTGAAGCCAGAATCAACAATTTTCTAGGGTTTATTCAACAAACTATTCATCTGAGCTTCTATTTTCTCCTTATGAAGTAAAGGTAATACCTTCCTCAACATTCACAAGACCTAAATGGGATAATACGTACACTCACCACAAATATAATCAAACAATAAATCTGATTTTCATTTGTTACATCAGTTTCATTGACTGGTACAACTTTCATCCAAATTTATTGGGCACATATTACCTTTTGCTGCTGTAAATTGATTCCAATGGGCAAAATTCTAAGACACCAACAATTAAAAAGATACCTTAGTGTTTCTGGAACCCTGTATTCACATCGCCACTGGTAACTTTCCATCACAAGAGGAGTGTAGGGAGGGGACAGGGGTAATCAACTATTGGTCATGGGTCCAGGAGATGTCTGTATTAAAAATATGCAGAAGATGTCTTCAAACCCAGAATATCTATAAATCATCTTGGTCTCAAGTTTGGGGTGTGTAAGTAAATGAGATTTTATGTAAAATATTTTGTGCAAAATATTTTATTTGTATGATTTTTAAAAATTTATTATTTTACATGATGAAGGTCTGTGTTTGAACATGTCACTCAATGTACATTAGGTGCACTGTACAGTGTACAATAGATACAATCACCAGGAGGTAGAAACCACAAAAACAACATTTGTCCTTGGAATCTTATAATACAGAGGGAGACACACAGTGTTTTCCAAATATGCAGCCATTACTGGAAAATATGAAATGAAGAGGTTTAAATCATTATTTTGATTCTTGATTCTGTGTGACATTCAACTTAAATCCATATTAACATTTTTTAAAAGTCCAGTCTCTAAATGTCCTTTCCTTAGTATCTTTTCAAGGTGAAAAGCCATAAAGGTAAAAAGATAATTTATAAGGAATCGCAGCTGGGGCAAAGAAAACAGAACTCAGTCCTTCATCTATAATTTATTTCCCACGTGGCTAGTCAAACCACAGCCTTGAGGGGAGAGTCAGAGGAAGAATGCTCTAATTTTATCAGAGCTAAAATCGTGAAAGTGTCTCCTGAGGGGGAAAAAAAAAGGAGGAAAGGAAGGAGGAAAGGGTGTCATTATATTTTACTTGCTAATTTGTAAGTGCAATTAAGGTTAAAGTTATTGTCCCTTCACAAGAAAACCTGACCGAAGGCATTATGAGCAAGAGAGCTTTGTTTGTAAAGAACTTTTTAAGATACTGTTTTTCTCCTGGAAAATGTGGTTTATCTAATTGATGGCTGAGGAAAACCATCTTTTTAAACTTCCCACTCAGTGAGTCACTCTGGGGTGTGTCTGCCTTGAAGCATCCTGTGAGATCCAGTAATCTAAAGTGGCATGACCGACGCAGCGCCGACCTCATGCGTCAAGAGGAGCTACCGGCGCTGGGAAATCAGAGGGAGCCCGGTTTTCTAAACAGAGTGGTCAACAAAATTGCATGTTATAAAATGGGGTTATATCCTTTAAGAATTATTATATATTTTTATAAAGAACCTGTTGAATGATTCCTATCAACATCCAGAAGTCAACAATTGGTAAAGACCAGGTAATTACTCTAGCAAAAGGCAGTTATTATCGCCTTGGGGTGGCTTCATGTTAATCTTGAAGATAATTTACATGCCAACACAAATTGCACTAAGTGGAGGTGAAATGGAAAATTTAAGCAGATTCTTTTTCAACATAATTTGAGACTGCCAAAACATGATTACTGAGCCAGGCAACCAGTGAATCAAACACTAAGGAAGAAATTTAATGGTAGTCTGAAAGTCTGAGCATCAGCGTAGTCTTACTCTGTCCCAGAAAACTTTTATCAAAAGAAGAGATATGTGTTAACAGGTGATGTAGGGGTGTTTTGGAAGAGAATAGAGAAGATAAAGGGTTAGAAATAATGTCAAACCATCTTTGTTGAAAAAATAATCTTTTTTCTTTCATAGATCGCATGTGTAAATATTTATCTAGGTATGATCAATGAATGTGCCAGGATAGTTTGGGAATTCTTTAAAATTAATCTCATCAAACTTTAAGAATTATTTTTTGGAATAAGTTGTAAAGACTGAAAAATGAACCAGCAAATGCAAGTGTACTTCAGGTTGAAGGGCTTTTGCTCAAATCTTCAGGAATTAATATATATTAGATAAATTAAGGTTTTGGGGGAGAATGGATGGGACACCAACAGGCTATATTTCAATGAGGTGCTTAGGCTTATGCAGGAATTTTATTTTGGAGAAGTGGCAATGTATGGAGATTTACTTTAACTTCTTTACCTTATATTACGTGATTAACACTAGATAAAAATGCATTCAATTCTAGATAACACAAAACTATAATGATAAAACAGGATAATATTAGAATAAAAAGAGACACACAGATCAATGAAGTAGAATTGAGAGCCCAGAAATAAACCTATACTTATGAACAACTAATCTCTGGTAAAGGAGTTGAGAGTTTACAATGGAGAAAGGGATGTCTCTTCAACAAAAAGTGTTGGGAAAATTGGACAGCCATATGCAAAATAATGAAATTAGACCAATATCTTATGCCACACCTAAAAATTAATTCAAAATGGATTAAACACATGGATGTGAGATCTGAAACCATAAAATATATAGAAGAAAATAAAGGCAAAATACTTAGCAACTTTGACTTCAGGGATGGATTCATGACTGAAAGCATTATGAGCAACAGAGCTTTGTTTGTAAAGATCTTTTTATGATACTGTTTTTTCTCCTGGAAAATATGGTTTATCTAATTGAATAAATGGAATCCATTGGCAAGGAAACAAAAGCAAAAGCATACAGATGAGACTACATCAAACGAGAAGGCTTCTGAACAGCAAAAGAAGCTATCATTAAAATGAAAAGACATCCTACTGAATGAGAGAAAATATTTGCACATAATACATTCCAGCAGGAAGCTAATATCCAAGTCCTGTAACTCAACAAGAAGATAACAAATAGCCTGTTTAACAACAACAACAACAACAAAAAAGGCAAAAGAGCTGGAGACACTTTTTCCAAGGAAGATATACAGAGGGTCAACCGGCAAATGAAAAATGCTCACTATCACTTATCATCAAGAAAATTCAAGTCAAAAGCATAATGAGATACCACCTTACCCCTGTGAGAATGACACCTCAAAAAGATCAGAAATAGTAAGTGTTTAGTCGGTATGTGGAAAAGGAGGAAACCGTATAAAGCTGTTTGTGAGAATGTAGACTGATCGAGCCTATATAAACAGCATGGAGGTTTCTCAAAGTACTAAAAATGTGTCCACCTTGTGATCTAGCAATCCAACTCTTAGGTAACCACCTTAAAAATTCAAAAACACTATAATTTGAAGGATTATATGCACTACTCTTTTCATTATTTACAAAAGCCAGACTATGGAAACACCCTAAGTATCCAATGAGAGATGAGTCCATTAAGATTTGGTATAAACTACACCATGGAATAATACTCAGTTATAAATAAGGTGAAATCTTGACATTTGAAACAACATGGATGGAACTGGAGGGGATAGTGCAAAGCAAAGTAAGTTAGAAGGAGAAAGACAACAGAGATTTCACTCATGTGGAATATAGAGAAACAAGGCAAAGGGATAGACAAATCTAAATTAAGCAAATCCTTTAAATCTAATTGCAGAGTTAAGGCTACTAGAGGTAGAAGGTAGGGAGTAAAGAGAGGAGTAGAACCAATAGAATATGGTGGAAGATGAAGATGTGGTTGCCTTGGTGGTCATTGTGGTATGGAAATATACATGATATATGAACTTATACTAAGATATATGAACTTATTTCTGAATCATATGGTGTTATCAACCCATGTTACCTCAATAAAAAAATACAATAAAATTTTGAGAAAGGAATGAAAAATACAGTAGTGGCACTGCACATAACTGATATTACAGGAAAGATTTTAACAATGGAATTAATTTAAGAAGATTATCATAACTTTAGTTTTCAAGGAACCTATCAATATAAGCAAACCAGGTATGTCTAGCCTCTTTTGGCAGAGATTTCCATATAATAGGGTATTTAGAATTATCATCACTATTTAGATCTAGAAGAATTCTCCAGAGTTTTGAACCTGAGAAAACATATGCTTTTTGGTTATCTGGTGATTTCTTGACTGCTTACTAGCAACAGTATAATTTTTATTGCTCTACAGTCCAAGAAACATCACAATATATATGCCCATATCTTGATGATCAACTTTGGTGACTAAGATGGGGAAAGTCATAGCTATCCATGAGAGCCTGAAGTATGTGAATATGATGTTAGCTGTGGACTTGACATATATGTGACCTTTATTATGTTGAGATGTGTTCCTTCTGTACAAAATTTGTAAAGAATAATTGTCATGAATGGATGTTGAATTTTGTCAAATGATTTTATATATATATTGAGATAATCATGTGATTTATCCTTTATTTTTATTATTTATTTTTATCCTTTATTTTGTTGGGAATTTTTACATTTCAGTTCATTAGGGATATTAGCCTCTAATTTCATTTTGTAAAATTAATTTTGAAGTGTTCCCTCTTCTAATTGTTGGGAGAGTTTGAGAATCTTTGGCATTAAATCTTTCAATGTTTGGTATAATTTAAAAGTTTAGTTGTCTCATCCTTGCCTTTTCTGTTGGGCAGTTTTTGATGACTGATTCAATATCCTTTACAGTAATTGGTGTATTGAGATTTTTTTTATTTCATCATGATTCAATCTTGATGCATTATAAATATCTAGAGATAGAGCCATTTCTTTTAGGTTGTGTAATTTGTTAGCACATAATGAGCATAGTAGTATTTTATTATCCTTTGTGTTTTGTGTAACAGTTTAATATCCCCTCTTTCATTTCTCATTCTATTTACTTGATCATTCTTTTTTTTCTTGGTAAGTCCAGTTAAAGGTTCACTTATTTTAACTTTTTGCAAAACTAGCTCTTAATTTAATTGATATTTTAAGTTGGTAACAGCTTAAATTTTAATACATTCTAAAGTTCTACATTTTTATTACCCACATTTTTTTGATATCCAATGTATATCATCATCTTGTGTACCCATTAACAACTTATTGTAGTTATATTTTATTACTTTAAAAACCTGATCACTGTGTAAATGATTAATTTACAACCTTTACAACATTATTCTGAGTTTTACTGTTTTGACATTACCAAAGAAACTTATGTTTGCACCTTTTTCTGTTACTGATTCATTTTATTTCATCTTTAAGTTTTTTCTTCATCATTTCTTAAAAGGTCTATCTAGTGCTTGTAACCTCTATTAGCGTTTCTTTTCTTTTTTTTTTTTTTAAAGATTTGTTTATTTATGCATACAAGAGCTGGGGTGTAGGCCAGAGATGTTGGGGGGGTGGTGAGAGGATTCACCAGAATAGGCAGATTGACTGAAATACACTGCTGAGGGGAGAGGCGAGACAAGAGAGGTCTGCTGCGCCATGTGGGTCAGTTCCCTGGCCTGGGATCAAAATTATGCTGCAGTGGCTGTGGATAGCTTCACAGTGATGAGACTTTAACACCTTGCACCACCAGGGAGGTACTGTTAGCTTTTCTTGTCTGAAAAACTCTCCTGTCCTTCAATTCTGAAGAACAACTCTGACATTCAGAGTAATTTTGTTTGAAAAGTTATTTTCTTTCTTCATTTTGAATATATCATAAAGCACCTCCCATAGATACACTGAATCTATAGTTACACCTGGGGTAATTTCCAACTTGTGAAGTTTCTGCTGATAAATCTGCTGATAACCTCATAGAAATTGCCTTGTCTATAACAAGTTGTCTTTCTCTTGCTGCTTTAAAGATTCCCTCCCTCTGTTTAACTTTTGACAGTTTAATTTAGTTATGTATCTAAGGGTGAGTGTCTTTAGATTCATCTTACTTGGAAGTGCCAGGGACTCCAGGGTTTGTTACTGTTTTTTGTTGTTTTTTTTTCTGATTCTTTCCCCATATTAGGAATGTTTTCAACCATTACGTCTTGAGATGAATTGAATTCTGGTACATGAATGTGCCTAGCAGAAAGCAAATCCAAAGCCAAACTAAACTCTTTGGAAAAGCAGTAAGATAGTCCTTGAGAAGTGAATGCTGGTTTTTATTGCATATATATTGCTTCTTAGAATTAAGGAATTCAGATCTGAATCTTTTAACATGTATAATGCAAGTTACTGGAACAGTTTTATCACCTAGAACTAAGATGTCAATCTTTAATTTGTAACTAAATTTGACAGGCAACCTTGTTCACTTTATTCTTGTGTTTATCCTGCATCTTGTAGGTTTTTTCTAAAAAATCCTGGACTAAGACAATGTAAACACATTCTATTTTTCCAACTGAAAGCACCTACAAAATCTATATAGAATGCCTGGAGCAGATATTTGAAGTGAAAAATAGGAGGCACATGATAAACCTGAGAAACCTCTACCACTGGCTTAAGATATGAGGAAGGGATCTCTGAATGTTTAGAGAGAGTGGAGAATATACCTTAGTTTTCTTTTTGTCTTACTTTTTGGTTTTGTGTATCCCAGATCCATGATGATGAAGTAGGGATGGTAGCAGCAGAGATCTGCAAGCATCTTAAATTCTAAGGAAAAGATATATTTCTGTCCAATCAGAGAACTGTGGTTTTAAGAGAGTAAAATGAACTCCCATTGCCTTTTTTCCCTCTGTCCTCCTACCTTTTAACCAAAAATATGGATGTCACTCTGTGAAATGCACAACACAGCTAGATAAAGTTCTGTTTCCGTCTGAAAAAAAAATCACAAGCAAACAAAAAGTAACAGGTAGGTCATGGAAAAAGAGGAGTTTGGGTAAGTGATCCCTGATAAATTTTTTCATGAACTCTTGAGCAGAATCCCAAGCGGAACATACATGGATCTGACTATGTAGCACAGCATCAACGTTAACAACAAGAAAAAAAAGAAAGATAAAACAATGCCCTTGTCCCAGACTGGCCGCTGGGTGGCACACATTCTAGACACATTCACATAGCTTTGCAAAGGCTGTACAAATGGAAGTGACATTAAAACTACTACCCACAGATTCATTGGACCTTGCAACATGAAACCAACTGGATTGATTGCCCAATAAAACAAAGTATTAACACTCCCCATAGAACTTAAATAAGATTCAGCATTTTATGAAAAAAAAGTATCTCCAAGTTACAATGATTCAATTTATGGATTTTTTTGAATTTACAATAGTATGAAAGTGATATGCATTCAGTAGAAACTGTATTTTGTATCTCAAATTTTGACCTTTTCTCAGGCTAGTGATTTGTAGTTCAGTGTTATCTCATGATGTCAGGCAGTGATAATAAGCCCCAACTCCTAGTCAGTCAGATGGTCATAAAAATAAACAACTGTTATTTTGCAGTATACTATATACATATATATCTATATACATATATCTATAGTATATATCTATAGTATTCTATAGTATACTATTTTTTTGTATACAGATTTTGTATACAGAAAACTAAGGTATATTCTCCACTCTCTCTAAACACTCAGAGATCCCTTCCTCATATCTTAAGAGGTTTCTCAGGTTTATCATGTGCCTCCTATTTTTCGCTTCAAATATCTGCTCCAGGCATTCTATATAGATTTTGTAGGTGTGTTCAGTTGGAAGCACCTCCAACTTACAACAGCTTAATTTATGATAATTTCCACTTAAAATGGATTTGTTGGGATGTAGCCCCATTACAAATTGAGGTAGAGGTGTATAATTTTCAAAATATTCAGCATATGACAATCCAGAATTATTCAGCATGTGAAGAACAGGAAAATCTTAACTCACACTGGAAGACAATCAACAGATGCCAGTGCTGAGATGACCCAGATGTTGGAAATATGTGACAAAGACTTTAATATATATGTGGCAAAAATGCTCCAAAAATTAAGAGCAAATACTGTTAGAGTGAATGAGAAAGTAGAAAATCTCAGAAAATAAGTAAAAGTTACAAAGGAAAGCGAATTGGAAATTTCAGAACTAAAATTATAACTCACATTTTAAAAACTCACTAGATGAACGCAATTGTCGTGTGAAGATGAGACTGAACTTGCAGAGAAAACAATGGATTATCCAGGTTGAACAACAAAGGAAAAAAAATTGAAAAAAATAAATAAAACAATACTTTGGAGCTTTGGCTTTCAGTAATAATAACAAAAGTTCTGATAAGTATTTCACTGAAGAACCAGAAAGAGTTAGATGAAGTTAAAAAAAAAAGTATCTGAAGGAAAATTTCCACATTTGTTGAAAGATATAAGTATACAGGTTCCAGAAACTAAGTGAACAAATGAGATAAGTCCCAAATCCACATCCAGGCAAAACATAGTCAAATTTTTATAAATTAATGGTTAATAAATTATCTTGAAAGAGGTCAGAGATAAAGTCATCATATACAGGGAAACACTTATTTGAATAACTGGATTTATTATCAAAAATCACAGGAAAGCCTCAGAAGAAATTGGTACTATTTTAAGTGGGTTTTTTTTTTTTCAGTGCTTTTTCTAGTACTGACATTTTCAAGTGCCAAAATAAAGGAACTGTCAATCCTGAATTTTATTTGCAGTAAGCATACCTCTCAAGAATTGAAATGAAGTAAGACATTCTCGTTTGAAAGAAAACTAAGAGAACTACTTTACATCAGACCTGAACTAAAACATTGCTAAAGAAAGTTCTTTAGTTAGCAGTAAAATGATACCAAAAGAAAGCTTAGAACTTTGGTAATGAAGGAAGAGCAACAGAAATTGTAAATATCTGGATAATCCTAAGGTATTGATTTTTTCCTCTTGAGTACATTAAAATATTAATGGCTGAGAGCAAAAATAATAATATTATCTGATAGCATTTTCAATGAGCATAGATTTAATAATACATAAAAAAATCTACAATATGGAGAGGAGGGTAAAATCTATATCACCTATAGATTGTTTCTGTTTTCTATTTTGTTTCCACTTTCTACTCAATGGGATAAAATACTGATTTTAAGTAGACTGAAAATTTATGGCGGCCACTAACTCATTTATACAGTGAGATATAGTAAACAACAAAATATGTAAAATTGAATTCCAAAAAAAATCCACGTATCCAAAAAAAATTAGAAAAGAGGACGGAAACAATATTTTTTTAAAAAGAGGTAACAAACAGAAAAATAATAAAATGGCAGGTCTCGATACAAATAGACCATTGTTATGTTAATGTAAATAGTCTAAAAGCACAGATGTTGTCAAAATGGTTAAAATATATGTTGCAACAATATGCTGTTTACAAGAAGCTCACTTCAAATAGTTACATAAGTTTAAAGTAGAAAAATATGTATCATGCAAACAATCCTAACTTCAATGGAAAAATGTTGTATATGATGAGCAATAGCCCTCAAAAAAACTGTAGATAAGGAAATGGATATGGTAAATAACAGGTACCCAGTTCAAGAAACAGAATACCTGAGATGTTTCCCTCATCCATTCCTGTCACTAATACCTCTTAAAGCTAATTGTATCCTGCTTTCTAACCCTATTGGTTAATTTCATCTGTTTTAAATTTATATAAAATATGTTATATGTTATGTGTCCAACATCTATTGCTCAATGTTATGTTCAGTAATCATCCATTTTCTTGCCCATGGCAACAAGACTGTCAGTGGATGTTTGTGAGATTTTCAGTTTTGTGCTATATTAAATATGTAGAAATGATAATTTAACATGTCTTTTGGTGAATTTATGTGGGCATTTCTCATCTATGCCTTTATGAAACTGTTACATAAACATCCTGGTCTGTAATAGTTTCCCATGACAACCCATGTAGAGTTGCCTTATTTTGTTGCAACTGCATTATATTCAACTGTATGTACTCAAAGCCACGTTTGCCTGTTGTGGGTTATTTAGTCATGTGGCATAGACTGCTAATTGTACCCTGAAATCATGTCTCTTTTTCTTCTGTGATAATGTAATTGTCCACATTTTTAGGTGTGTACATGGCTACCCAGCATGAAGACTGTATTTTTCAATCTCCTTTGCATCTAAGTGTAGCCATGTAAATAAGTTCTGGATAATAAAATGTAGGAGTATTTCATGGTAAATTCCAGGATCCTTCCTAAAAGACAAGATGCATACCTATGACTTCTATTTTCCTTTACTTTACAACCTATAAGCACCTGCTGTCATACTGTATCTTGAGGATGAGGCCCACATAGAGCAGTAAGTGAAAAGGACACTTAGCCCAGATGTAATCAGGTGTTATATGTAACTTGGTGTTTGATATTGGTCTCAGCCTGTTGATAACCAGTGTTGTAACTGGGCTGGTTCTTGTGGTTCTGACTATGATTGCAAAACACCATAATTCGGCAATAACCATCAGGAAACTGAAAAAATTAGAAGCTTATTTCTTACAATACCTGGAAGTTACACATTACACCTGTCTCACTTGAACATATTGTTATTTCATATAAGTAAAAGAGATTTATTTTAATAGTGGCAATAGAGTATTTTGCTCTCGAGGTTGCTAAGTAATATAAGGGACCCTTAGAACACCTTGAATTAAGGACATTTTTATTGACTCTTGAGTTTTGGAATGGTGAGTAACCTAGTTTCAGGATGCCTTAGTTTTGATATGTAGTAATAATGGTAATAATGGAATGTATATCCAACGAACAATTTGACATTTTTGTTTTGGAAGGGGGTATCTAAATTACAATATTGTTTGACAACAGTTTCACTATGTGAAAGATGTTTTTAAAATAAATATAAGACCTGGATGAATCATGTTAACAATACATTATTATTTGCTTTAGCATGAGGCCATCCAAAACTACATCATCTGCATTACCTCACACATGTTATTAGCCCAGTTACCCAGAAGATTTAGTCAACTTTGTTTATTTTACCCTGCAACCCACATTCAGAATGTCCTCAAAGTTCTCTTATTATTTTCTTTTCTACACTCATACCACCTAGTAAAAATATTATGGGTTGACCATGCTTAGCGAAGAAGCCAATAAAAAAGGTATAGATAATAGACACAGGATCCCATGTCTGGCATCTGAGACCAAAATGCTATCGATTGGCATAGTGTTTAGGACATCTTGAAAGAGTGAAGCCCAGGTCTTGGAGTTGGACATGATGTGTTGTGATATACCATAGAACTCAATAGTCTAGAAAGCTCTGCAAAAGCAAGCAAAGAGTTCTGGAAATTGCTTCAGTCATTAAGAAAATATTTTGCCATTCTGAGGGAAGTTCCAGGCACTAGTTTGAGTCTTACCCCAGCCACCTAACCCTTTTAGGTCGACAGAAAGGTCAACAATCTGGCCTGAATTCAGAATGAACATGCTTTTGATATTTGTGACAAGGAAAATTCAGATCTAAAGTTTGGAGGAATAGACCTCAGTTGTCCTGGCCATAATTCATTTGTTATTGATACCATATGATTGCAATGACATTTGATGGTGTAAGGGTAATACTTGCTGCCAAGACAAAAAAAACCTTGTAAGAAGCTTTCTGTTTTTGGCCACCCTGCAGCAAAGATGTAATTTTGGTTATTTTCATTTTTATCCCTCCAAGAGCCTTGTCATTTCTCCCTTAAATCTCCAACTATTCTATGCCAAAATGGTCAAAATAGATTTTTTTTTTAAATTTACACAGACTATCCCCTTTAAGATTGTAAGAATATGCAGAGAAACCATTTGGTCTCTATTTCCACAGATGAAACTTTACTTACTTCTCTTTTCTAAGAAGTACCATTAGAATACAATCTTAAAGTTGTAATGATTAAGAGACCCACCTATAGAATTTGCTTTCGGCAGATGCCAGGGGAACCCTCCTAACCCAGCTCAGTTCATTATGGAGATAGTAAACTCTTCCTCTGTCCCTCTACTCCCAATAAGATAGAAGAATACGTTTCACTCACTTGCTAAGGATAAATAAATTACTTAGAATTATCTAGTTGCAATAATGTGTTGAACTCAATTATTTGATACAAGTAATTCCTGACATATGCAGTTATGCCAGCATTTGGCTTATACCTTGATGCTACTGTTATGACTTTGTTTAGTGAAATGCTGATCAAATTGATCCTTACTTGTTATTCAGACTGATTCATATTTTCTGAGGGTGGTATTTGCTTTATTGTAAATAGTGCTGCAGTGGACAGAAGTGTGCATATAGACCTTTAATTATTGTTTTTAAATTCCTTGTATATGTACCTATGAGTGAATTTTTGGGTTGTAAGGTAGATCTATTTTTATTATTTTGAGAAACCTCCACACTGTTGTCCATATGAATTGGACCAGTCTACATTCCCAGCAACAGTGTGCCAATGTTCCTTTTTCTCAGTATCTTCATCAGCCCTGGTTGTTTCTGATATGGACCATTTTCACAGGTGTGAGATGTTATCCCATTGTGGTTTTGATTTGCATTTCCCTGACAATAAGTGATGAAGAACGTTTTTTCATATTCCTGTTGGCCATCTCGTATGCTTTCTCTGGAGAAGTGTTTACTTCCTCTGGCTATATGTTAATTGCTTTATTTGTGTTTTTCTTGAGTATGAGTTCTTTATTGATCTTGGATCCCAGCCCCTTGTCAGATGTATGGCGTGAAAATACTTTTTCACAATTAGGAGGTTTATTTTCATCTTACTGATGGTTTCTTTAGCTGTGCATGAGTTTTTTAGTTTGAGATAGTTCCACTCATTTATATTTGCTTTTGTATCTTAGCATTAGAGACTAATCCACAAAGACATCGCAGAATCCAATATCATAGAATGCTTTGCCTGTGTTTTCTTCTATGTACCTTGTAGCTTCAGGCCTTACATAAAAATCTTTATTCCATTTTGAATTAATTTTTGTGTAAGGTATAAAATAGTGGTCTAGTTCCATGCTTTTGCATGTGACTGTCCATTTTTCCCAACACTATTTGTTGAAGAGACTTAAGAAGAGTAGTATATAGATACAATACAATGGAATAGTACTCAGTTATTAAAAAGAAGATGAACTCTTGCCACTTGCAACAACATGGATGGAACTGGAGGAAATAATGTTAAGTGAAATAAGTCAGAGGGGAAAAATACAAATATGGAATGGTTTCACTTATCTGTAGAATCTAGAGAAACAAACTAGAGGGTCAGACAAAACCAAACCAGTACAAACTATAGAAATGTGTTTACAGTATTAAATCTACCAGAGGAGGAGTGGGAAGGTGGAAGCAAAGTGGGGAGGTGGCCCAGTGGAATGTGTTGGATGACTGTGGGTGCCTTGGTGGCAGATGTAATCTAATTAACATACATCTGAAGAGGTGTTCTCTTATACCTCTGAACCATATAGTGTTGTAAACCAACACTGGCTCCAATAAAAATAAATAAATAAAATAGGTCTGTAAACAAATACCCTAAATCTTGAAGTAAATTCGTTCAAACACAGATCATGAGATGAAATAGGAAAAATGAAAGTTGTCTGTAGTTTGACCATTGAATGAGGGTATATAGAATTCAGAAAAGCCTTTCCCAGATAAGGCTTTTGTTACAAAGGCTATGGAATTTCTGTATACTGGTAGTATTTGGTGAGGTTGGGAAATTGTCAAATCATATTTTATTACGGCTTATTTATAAAGAAGTTTTTTAATACAACACTTTAACCAGACATAATGCACTACCAATATCCTTTGTATCAATGAGAAAGAGAAACATTTGATGCATAACAGCCTCTTCTCTCTAGTGTCCAAGGACAGGAAATCCAGGTAGCACCCCAGACCCTTCCCTCGCCTATTCACATCTAGTCAGTCACTTTGCTGTGTCCATACTGATCACACAAGTTACCTATGTGCATTTTGGAAATGTTGGAGAATATGGATAATAAAAGACAAATCCACTTATCTCTCCACTCAGACAATTTTTAGTGTCTTACATAGTCAAGCATTTACATCCTAGTTACTATTGCTGCATAAGAAACAATCCTATCCTCAGTGGCATACAACTGTATTAAAAATTACAATTGTATTTAAGATTTTATGACTTAGGAATTAAGTCTGGAAATAGGGAAGACTGCTTATGCCTGCTATACCTTGTTTAAGACATTAGCTGGGAAGACGCAAAGACTAGAGTGACACTTGTAGGCAGGAATCATCTGAATGCATTGTCACTTGCATCTGACAGTTGATGCCAGTTAGTCACTGGAGTACTGGTCAAATAACCTATATTTAGTTTCTAAATGTGGGCAAGTTTGGTTTTCTCATAGCATACATAGTGGCTGCGTTCTAGTAATTAGTGTCCTAAGAAGGCAGTGCATGAGTGCAGTCTCAGAAGGCTTGTACCATCACTTCCATTCCACTCTCTTCACTGAGAAAGTTGGAAAGGTCTGCTCAGCTCTTTTATGACTAATTTTTTAAAAAAATTATTTATTTATACATACGAGCTGGGGTACAGGCCAGAGGCGGGGCAGCGAGAGGGCTCGCCAGAGACAGAGTGGGGAGCAGAACAGGCAGATCGACGGAAATACCCTGCTAAGGGGAGCAGCGGGTGAGGCAGGAGAGGTCTGCTGCGCCATGTGAGAATTTCCCCGACTGGGCATCTAACTCGTGTCACTGCTGCCGACAGTTCCATAGCGCAGCGCTTAACTGCTGTGCCACCAGGGAGGCCTAGTAATTTCAGTAATTTTTTAAATTATTGTTTTTTTTTTTCCTGTTGCCATATTTGGTTCCCCTGTATTCCTCCATAAGTGAAACCATTGGTATTTTTTCTTTTTCCTTCTGGCTTATTTCACTGAGCATAATCCCTTCTAGCTCCAGTCAAATAGCATGAGTTTATCATTTTGATTGCTGAATAATATTCCATTGTGTATATATACACATCTTCTGATCCAGACATCTATTTTTAGGCATCTGGGTTGTTTCCATATTTTGCCTATTTAAATAGTGATGCAATAAACATAGGGTTGCAGGTATCCTTTTGAATTAATGTCTTTGTGTCCTTTGGGTATATTCCTAGGAGTGGAATTACTGGATCTTATGGTAGCTTCATTTTTAGTAGTTTGAGGAACCTCCACACAGCTTTCCATAGTGATTGGACCAGTTTGCATTCCCACTAGCAGTGTAGGACAGTTCCTTCTATTCTATCTCCTTGCCAACATCTGTTGATGCCTGTTTTTTTAAATATGTGTCATTCTCACTGGTGTAAGGTGATATCTCATTGTGGTTTTGATTTGCATTGCCTCATTATAAGTGATGTTGAACATTTTTTCATATACCTGTTGGCCATTTGCATTTCCTCTTTGGAGAAGTGTCTTTTTAGCTCTTCTGCCCATTTTTTAAAAAGATTTATTTATTTTTGCATACAAGGTGGGGTGCAGGCCAGAGGTGTGGGGTGGTGAGAGGGTTCACCAGAGACAGAGTGGGGAGCAGAATAGGCAGATAGACCGAAATACACTGCTAAGGGGAGCAGTGGGCGAGACAGGAGAGGTCTGCTGTGCCATGTGGGAATCTCCCAGGCTGGGCATTGAACTCACGCTGCCGCAGCCACCAACAGCTCCACAGCACTGCGTTTAACACATTTCACCTCCAGGGAGGCTCTCTTCTGCCCATTTTTTGTCTGGATTGTTTGCTTTGCTTTTGTTGAATCATGTGAGATCTTTGTGATCAGTCCCTTACTCAGTTGTGTGCAAAATTTTCTCTCTGGATTAGAGAGATATTAAAGATAAAAAAGAGAACATAGAAATTTGTCTGAGTCACAATCAGGCCATCCTTGCATGGTTCCAATTAATGCACAACTTTCAGTTATCACAATAAATTTGCTTAGAATAATTTCATAAAGTGGAGTCTTCACTTGTATATTCAATCCACAAACCACAGTGTATAACAAATGCAAATGTTAATCAATAACCAATCATGTTACTTCTTTCAAAGTCTACTGGTAATTGACCATAAATCTGTTTGGTTCAGTTTGCACACAAGAGAGCAAAACAGGTATTGCTTTCTTGTCTTTCAGTAAAAAACCTATGTAACATTTGAAAAACAGTATATAATCAATAAAAGAAAATTGTCTAAGAGAGGAACAGGGATAAAAGTGTGATAAAATCTTCCAAATTGATAAAGCTGCAAATGAAATTCAAATTGAAAGTAAATGGAACTATGAAAAAAAAATAGCTCTCTGTGGGGCTGTTCATTCTGCCACTGTTTGAGAAACTTAAATGTGCAGAGAGGAGCTCAATGAAGGTAGAGTTATAGTGACACAAATGAGGAAAACAGTTGTGATGAAGATGTCCCAGAGGAAGGCACACTGGAAAAAAGAAACAACAACCACCAAAAAACCAGAGAGAGAGAGAGAGAGAGAGAGAGAGAGAGAGAGAGAGAGAGAGAGAGAGAGATCCCTCAAATTAAAGAAACTCTCAGAGGTATATCATGTTATTGAAAACACAGTGGATAATTGGAAGTTGATCCAAATTTAGAAAGGAGTTTGACAATTTGCCATGGCATAATAAAGATACTCAACCATACTGATGAAATAATTAGAGGAAGAGAGTGAACACTGCTGACACTGCTTCTGATAAGATTTTGAACAAGAAAAAGTTAACAGTTTACTGTTACGTGTTTTTATTGTTTTAAATTGTACTATACTAAATGATTACTAGTTTTGCTATTTTTAAATTTACCTATAGGTTTGTAACATAAATTAGAAGGAATTTAAGTGTTAACAAAAAATTTTTAAAGATTCCAGAATAATTGTTATTCCCCCCTCTTAATAACATTGTTTCACATGAATTCTGTTTGCTCAGTCATTTTTATGATCTCTCACTACCAAGCAAAGCAGGGACTGCTTGTAACTTTGAGCTAGAAGGATAGCAATGGGAAGGAAATTAAGTAGTAGGTAAGAAATGGAGCAAAACTGTAAGGACCATGATTGAGTGGTTATGAGAACAAGGTTGGAGATTATTATGAATATAGTTAACATAAGAAAAATAAGTGCTACGCTTTAGAAGAAGAAATTTGGGAATAGAAACTTTGTATGGAGACAGACTCCAGAAGAGATTTGGTTTAGAAGAAGAGAGTTGTTACCTTTGGAAGCAATACAATTATTTAAGAAAGATTCATATATGTGAAATATTGATGCAACAAAAGTTGACAGTTTTTTGATATTTTGGTGGGAGAACAGCACAAACCTTTGTTGATTCTTTCTCCTACACCTGTAACCATTAATCCAGTGGAAGAAACTTATTTTTTAAAGCCTATCTTTAGGTTTTAGATAGAAAAGTTTCTGCATTTTCTAGGTATAGCTGATTTAGACATAATTTTTTTAAAAAGGTACGTTATCTTCATTGAGAATTGCCTTTTTGATGACAAATGTCATCTTTCTGCATATTAAAGAAATGTTATTTCAGAATTAAGCTAAACAGAGCAGATAGAAGAAAGTATGTCATGGTGTCGTAGGGGTCAGAATAAGAAAATAACTTGTTGTAGGGAATGAGTTACCAAGAAGAGGATCCATCCAGCTGAGATGGACAGTGTCCAGCAGGATAGAGCTGGAACTGATAGATTACTGTCCTTCCAAAGCTTCATCTAAGAAGCCTGTTGTTCTGTAGTGTCAAGTACCATCATCATTCACCATAGTTGGTTGACATGAAGTATTTAGTTGATCCAAGTACAGAAAATTCTTTATGATAGGCCAGATTCCATGAGTGAGAATTCCTTCGAGTCAGTGAGAGAATACACCCCAGTGTTAAAGACATTCCAGAGACCTCTTCCCTTTCACTTTCCACTCCTCCCTAAATCACTCACCAGATGAATACTTTGGAAACTGAGGTGGCTACAACTGTGGTCATAAGAAAATATCAGGGTGTAAAATAAATCATTCTCTCTTTTACTTAATGTTTTTTTGGAGTATGCCAGACAAAGTGAAGGACAGGTGCTATTAAGCTAATAAACAGAATTAAAGTGTTTGGAAATGCTGCCAATTTCCATGAACAAAAGCTTCCCAAAGAAATTTTATTTGTAAGGTCAATAAGCTAAAGTTTCCCTTATATCAATGTTAACCATAAAAAGTCACTAATACTTTAGGGGACTGTAAATAATCTCAAAGAAGCTGACTTGAGCCTCCCCTTCTGTAGTTCACCATCAGATCACCTTGTCTGTGATCTTCCTCAGCTGCCAGACTCCTGGATTGCTAAAGTAGAGCCAGTTCTGAGCCCCTGACCAGCCACAAAAGGTCTGCAGTTATCCTCTACCAAAATTGGCAAGGTCTTCCATGACTATGTAGACTTATCCTCAGATGAATATCCCTTCACCAAGAGAAAAAGGCCTGATGTCAGTCCTCTATGCTTACTATAAAAACAGACATAACTACAGTCTTTTAGTCTACCAGTGTTAGAAACACTGGCATGGAGACAAAGTCCTTCAGTCACAACAGAATCCCAGTTTTGTCCCTGGAGAAAAGAGAGAGGAAAGACTCACAGATGCTTGGATCCCCATGTTGTCCTCCGAGCTGGGGTTGTCCTCCAGTTCTAAAGGGCTAGCTTTCACCCATTTGTCATACATGCCATCTCTCAGGAACCAGATTTAAACTATAATGTTTTCAACTTGCACTGTATTCAGGATTTGTGTGTGGTTGTGTGTATATAAATATTTTCTTATTTACACTCCACCCTTTGTAGTGTAGCTATTATTTTCATTGTAAAAATATGATAAATAAGACTTACTGATTTTCTCAAAGATACCAATTTAAATTTGCCTGCCTGCCAGGAGTTTCAGGCAATGAAATTTGGGATTCTTAAGGAAAACTCCCCATCCTTAGCTCATCATCTTCCAAAACAACTGTAATCATTGTCTAGTCAGTTACTGACCAAGCTGTTCTTTCAGGCCTTCCTCATGAGATCCTAAACATCTGCTTCTAAGTATATCCTGAGATTTTCATCCCAAATAACTGTGAATTTTACCTACATACCTCCTTCTGTCTATTTTAAGTCACAGATATTTCTTTTGGAAAAGAAATACTTAACTGCAAATAATTTCCATCAGCTTGATTTGTGGATAGACCCATTAGCATCAAAGTTCATAGTTTTTCAAATTTGACCCAGTGCTCATACAGTACTCTTCATCTGTTTTATATCTGATTTCAATAGAAATATATAGAAACTAATATTAAAATAACTGTTGTACTTTTAAGAATTTACATTCATGTATATATACAGAGTAGATAAATTTATCAGATTTATTATGTAAGAAATTCATTATAAAAAAGGTTAATAATGAAATTTACCAGTGAATCTGTATTTCATGAAGAGTGGCATAACCAAAATCCATATTAACTATTATTTGCATAACAAGAGAAATAACTCCCCCTCCCCTTTTCTCCTAATGTAAAACTTTGGTTTTGGCTTCCACAGCTACCCTTGGCTCTAAAACCTTCAACTCACCACCCTCAGGATTCCAAACACACACCCTGCCTCTCACCCCATGCAGAGTTACCGCCTCTGCGCCCACACAGCTGAGCTCCATGAGGTATTTTAGCAATCACAGGATCTAATTCCCACATTTTGTTCTGAGAACTGAGATTTATGATACCAATAAAGATTTCAACAGAAAAATGAGGGTAAATTGCTCAGAGGAACTTTGCCTAAAATATTTCCCTAAAATTCCCCACTCACCACACCATCTATCTTGGGTCAGAAGCACATATGACCTAATATTACGGGGTCTAAGAGTATGCAAATATTCTGGAATTAGTAGTAGTCCCTTTATACAATGTGTTATCTCTTTTTGTGTTATGCTCTATTTGGAAATGAACTTGACTTGGAATTTTTAAGAAATAACATACAAAGCTGTTAATAAGACAGAGGGAATGACAGGATACTGTGAAAGTAGAAATTGAGGATGTCAGTTTCTGAGGAGAAACATTTAATTTTGATTATTTTAACATGTGAGCAAACTTGAAAGTATTAATGCCTTTTTGGAATAACAGATATCTGGCTAGTCCTTGACAGAGCACCACCCAGTCTCCCACTGAAACATCCATGAAGACACAGGCAAGTGCACATCACCAATGGAAAATCAAGAATCGCAGCCAAACTAATGCTAGAAGCTGGGTGGGTTTCCGCAATTAGGCCTATCAAACAGTGAAGAATCACATTGTGACTCAGACCTAGAAACACAGTAGACCTAATGGCCTGAAGACGGGTCAAAGATATTTTGTCTTGTTCCTTATTTTTGTAGAAAATTGGACTGCTCTTCGTCTATTGTGTAGTCATTGCTTTTAGAAGAAACCAGGATGGTGTCTCCATTTTCTTGCTTATTTCTTTTTCACTTCCCGTAGATCATCAGTACCTCTTTCATATATCTTGCTTTTCATCCTCCATACACAGTTTTAAAAAGTTAATCCTGGAAGTAATATATGCCTATTGGGCAGTATTTGGAGAATAAAAAAAATGCAAAAAAATTACTGAAGATACCAGATACACATATTTTGGTGTACTTTATCACTTATACGCACCTACGTCCTTTAGGAGCCCTTTTGGTGCTGTCTATCTCTTCTAGACCCTCACTATCATGCTTGTTTGGTTTTTTCAGTTCACTTCATTGGTCTGTCAGTTTTGCTGTTTTAGCTCCTCTCTGTAGGAGTTTTGCGCTCCCTGGCATAAGGAAACAGAACTTCCAAGAAAAGCCCAGGAAAGCACTTTCAGATGGTTTCTGTCTCTTCTTACTGAGAAACTAGTCCTCACATACCCAGCTCCATTTCAGATATGTCTCTCCTTCCAGAAACCAATACTTATTGTCCCTGAAAATGATGACTCAAGGAGCCTGTCCTCCTGCCACCTTTTTCTCTCTCTCCACATATAGTGGTTTTGATATCATTACTCCTACTTTAACCTAAAAAGCTAGACATGGAGCTTCCATGCCCTCTCCAGGTGTACCATTCCCCCCACATTTTCACAAGTTCACCAGCATAAAAACTACAGTGATGTTATTTTAATATTTTTACAAATGGAAATGCCAAAAGTGTTTCCAATGCAATTTGACAAAATAATTTTAAAATTTATCTGTAAAAAAGAAAACAATTTGGGAATAGAAAAGAAAAGGAGACACGATTGTGGACTCTTTCTGTGAGCTTTTAGTTATTAAATTAAAGTTATTAAGTAAAAGGTTGGACAGATGTTAGAATTCAAAGATAAATCAAGGGTACAATAGTCTTGAAATGGACAAACAAATGTAACATTTCATAATAAAGAATCACAAGTCCTTGAGAGGGATGGACTTACTTACCAAAATTATATTGGAAAAATCATCCATTTCCTTTAGAAACAAAATGCAGTTGCAGTTTTACCAATACAGTGCTCTGAAATAAATTGTAATGCACCAAAAAGATAGATGTAAAAACAGTCTGAATATACTCCAGAATATTTTTAAGGCTAAAATATAGATAAGTAAATATAAAAAACATACCCTAATATTGGTTTACAAATATTTAAGCCAAAATTTTGTATTTCAAGAAATTACAGAGAAAAAAAGAACTGACTATATAAAGTTGTCTATATAAAATATACATGAAATCTATGTTTATGCGATATGTAATAGTATTGTATGTGTCACAGAAATGTTATATATGGTACCAGAGAGAGTAAAAGACAGTTGACAATTGGAGGAAAAGATTTTACAATATACTTCTAAAATAATCATTTAAAAAATCTTTGTAACTCATTAGAAAATAAGCCAAAGACACAAATAGACAATACTCAGAGTAAAACAAATGGCTAATAAATATGTTTAACTCCCAACTTCAGTAGTAATGAAAGACGTGAAGTTAAACAACAATACAATGTCATTTCCACCATCTTTTAATTTGTAAATATTAGGAAGCTTGTAATCACCAGTAACATTTAAGTGTTGCTGATGATATAAATTCTCTCACACAATGTTTTGGAGCATTTCTGCAAAGTGTATTGCTATATGAAAGGGTCAGTTTTATGCCACCTTTCTCCCATCCCAATCCCAAATTATTGAGATGAGATCTCAGCATCACCAACTTGAAGTATATTTCCAGGTAAAGTCTTTGTGCTATAATACTTTCAAATTGTAATGACTTATTTGATCACTTTTGTTATAGGTTCCACATTATTTTTTAAAGAAAACACCAGCACTCCCTTGACTCCTCTTTGAGAATTGGATGATATTTTCTCCATCAATATCATATCTTTTCTTTGAAGGATGTTGATTTAAACCCTATAGTCTTCCCTTCACTGGACATGAAATATCTGAATCCTCTTTTCTCCAAAGTGCACATATTTAGGCAAAAAAAACTTTGTGTCCTACATAGAGCTTTAACCCAATTTGGAGTGGTGGTTTAAAATAACTTCCTTGTTCCTTCCTTGAGCAGTGATTCTTAAATGGTAGTGTTAATTGTAATCACTAGAAAGAGTTGATGGAACAAATTATTGGTCCCCATCCCCAGACTTTCTGTTTCAATAGATCTGGGACTGAGTCTAAGAATTCGCATTTCTAAAAAGTTCCCTGTGATGCTGATGCTGTTGGAGAACCACTGGCCTAGAGAAAGTTATTTCAGAGGTGAGCATGAGAAGTAGTCATTTGAGGTATGTTTATTTTTTCTGAGGCGGAGAGTATAGGTGGGAAATGGGAGTGAAAGTATGAGTTTACAAATGAACTGTGGTGGTATGATTTCCATCAAGTTTTAGCCAGCGTGGGAGATATATTTTGGTGTCATTTCGGTACCCCAGCCAGACTCTGACAGTCATTTACTACTTTCAATGTGAGATCAGTTCCCTGATTCCTCAGCTTTCTTTTTCTCCAGGACTAGTCCCAGTCTTAAACTTTCTTGGGTTCCCCATAGTGTATTTGCACAAGTCATCAATATGGATTTGAACTGAACTCATAAAATAGCATACTCTGAGATGAAAGAGTCAAAAGAAAGTTTGGGCTCATGATAGCAGCCAGAATTTAGGATTTAGAGCTTAGGCTCCTTAAGAAATTATGCTATTTCTATCTTTCCATTATCCCAGTTGCAGCTGAGGATAAACTGAATAAACTTTGCGGTTAAAGATTTTAATTAACATTCACTAAACATCTCTGCATGAGCTTTACTTCAGGATGCCAATAATAATGGTAGATAATCATGGGGAAAAGATAGTATTTAGTTCATCAAGGTCCTTGATAAAGCCAAGGGTAAACAGGAGTGGGTGTGAGGGACACAAATAAAGGAATTAGCTCTTACTGGAAAGCAGTTTTTAAAAACCAAGATCTCTCATGTAGCTGACTTGGGATTTTTTTTTTTTTGGGGGGGGGACATTTTCTTGGAATGAGTTGTTGAGGTTGGATAATAAATGTCTTTTCTCATTCTCTTTTTTAAATATATTTATCTGGTCACATATGTATTTACTTTTATCCCAGAGACCTTGAGCAACATCTTATTTTGCCCTAATAAAGTAGAGACTTTGCTGCACTTTCTAGTTATAGTAATAGTAACAGTTAACCTACTTATGGTCCCTGCTGATCACCAGGCACTCTCCTAGGTATTTTACAAGTACTAATTCATTTAACTCATAACAGTCCTCTTAGGTGGATACTTTTATTATCTATTTTATAGATAAGGAATTGCAAGCACAGCAGGATTAAGTAGCTCTTTAGAACTCTCAAGGCTAGGGCATGATACAGCTGAGTTTCATAGAGGTCAGACTCTCACCTCTGTGTAAAGCTGCAGATTCAATGATGCCAATTTCACGGGGTACAGCGAACCTAGAGTCTTTGGAGTCAAACTATCCATGTGAAATTCTGGTCCTATTTGTAGATCTCCTGGGCTGCTTTCATAGTTAAAGAAATGAGAACGCTAATAATTTCTTGATGGAACTAACAGAATAAAGGATAATGTATGAGCAGACTATTAGGATTCTTCGATCATGATGGGCACTCAGTGCATATGAGATTTGCTCTTTAATGACAAAAAATCCTCAGAACAAAGAGAATGTGATTTCTCTGGCACCCATAAATCAATGGGTTCTCTCCCCATGCTCAATGGCTGGTAACTGAACTTGAAAGCATTATGAATGTGACCCAGACTCTCATGTCCCAGGGCATGTTTTGAAGGACTATAACTCACACCCACACAGAATTTGACCATGTCTCTAAAATTGCACCTGAGGAGACAAGAGGGAACCCTCAACTAAGCTGAATTTTCTGGAATTTTTCTATAACAGGTGAGGCAGAAGTGATATTTTTAAGTATCACCTCCCTTTCATTGCCTCAATGAAGCAAAACCAAAAACTTCAAGAGTCTTTAAGAGCTACAAAACAAAGACATAAATGACACAAAATCCGGATTCCTGCCTCCAGGGTGAGTCTCTGTCACTCTACAGCAACCCCCAAGTGAGACAAACCTCAGTGAGTTCAAGGCGGAGACAGAGTGTGGGCCTTTCAGGGCCACTGACCAGCAATTTACCTCTGAATGCCCCATGACCTGGACTCTGTCTGCTGCCCCTCTGCACAGTGTTGTTTGTAGACAGTCTGCCTTCAATAAATGGAAATTTGCAACCTTGTCTGAGCATGGTAGAAGAGGAATATCTCACTTTCTGGCCAATTAAACAAGCCTTTTAGGAAGTTGTGTATGATCCATGGAGGCTGTGGGCACAACACTGCTGCTTCATTTGCCACAGAAGAGCGATTCTCAGGAGATAAATGGGATAAAAGACAAAGTGTTAAGAATCCTGCACCTGACAGCACTCAGGTGAGCCTCTGCCATTCTACAGGTCTTACCTATATTACCAATATGATATGAATGATGCTCGCTAGGGCACTATTCTAAGAGTACATCATGAAATGACTCATTTATTCTTTACAATGGGCTTTATTATCTCTTCCTCTGAGACAACTAAGACTTGATTGATTTCCACAGCAAGTAGCCCTTTCACCTGAATTGTTCCTCTGTTGCCCTTTTTTAATGACTTCCCATTGCTCTCCAGTGTGAATCCAGTATCCATCACATGACTTCTGGCAAGGCCCTTCAAGATCTAGCTTCTGCAGACCCTTTTTCATGGATTATTCACCTCTTCCCATTCCACACAAGTTGTGATGAATTGCATTCAGATCTTCAAATGGATATTATTTTCTGGTATCTCAAGACCTCTGTATGTTTTCTCTGACTGGAACCTCCCCTCTTTTACTTATGTAGCAAAATATTCATGATCCAGAATTTAAGGTAAAAATAGACACAGCTTTCTCCCCTAAAATGTTGTCACTGGTAACTGGGATGGAAGTCTCATGATAGTTAGACAGAGTTTATTAGATAATCAAATCATTACCCCTATTATTTGTTGTATAGCACCCTCTTTTTATACAATATTCTACAATAATATGTTACTTACCATTTCAGTCAACAATGGTTCACATAAACTACAGAGTGTACCATCTAACCTTGGTGTGTACTAAGCAAAAGCATCTAACTTTGAGTAATTGCACTCTATGACATATATACACAATGATTAAATCACCTGCAGTACATATCTTGCTACTAAGCAAGGTTTGACTGTGCTTCATTGTACATTAGCCTCCCTTCCATTTGTGGTTTCACTTTCCATGGTTTCAGTTACTGATGATCAATTGAGGCCTGAAAATATTAGGTATAAGAAGATGTTTGTGGCACACACATACACAAGAAAGAGAGAGAGGGAGAGAGGTCACATTCACATAACATTTATCATAGTATATTGTTATAATTATTTTATCATTAATTATTGTTAGATTACTATGCCTAGTTTATAAATTAAACTTTACTATCAGTATGTATGTAGAGGATCAAACATAGTATATATAGAGTTCAGTACTATCTGGATTTTATACTTCCAGTGGGGTCTTGCAGTGTATCCCTGGCGCATGTGGGAGGAACTGGTTTCCTGACTACTGTAACTACATTACTGGGCTTTCCCTTCTAGACTCAAGGTTCTAGGAGGCAATACTTTGCCCACAGAACATGGAGTGTGCCATTGAGTGTAAAATCAAAAATATTTTTTTGATGAAGGAGAAATTCACTTTTATTACTTTGCTGTCTCATTCACACTATTGTCCCAACCCTAAAACTTGTAATTAAAAATTCCTGTAGATGTTTATCATTTGTTTGACTTAATTATCTGTTGTTACTATCCTGATCTAGCAAAAGCAAAAATCCTTCTATGCCAAAATCCTTAGCTCAAAAGAAGTTATAATAATGCTAAACAATGAAAAAAAAAAGCAGTCAAAATAAGTGGGCTTTTCTTTTTCTCCTTAATTTTTTAAAGTTTTTCTCTTATTTCCCTCAAAGCCCTGACACATGTGTAACCCTGGAGTCTCTGTAACCTCACAGCCCCGGAAACCACACATCATGTGCTTGGGATCTCACATATCACTCATGCTCAGAGTCAGGGTAAGATGGAAAAAAGCATTGGTTTCAGGGCAAAACAAGCTTGGGCCATGTTCCCAGCACAACTACTCTCGATATGTGTGACTTTGTGCATGATATGAAATATCTCAGGGTCTGAATTTTCTCCTTTCTGATATGGGGGGTACAGACATCGACTTCACTGAGCAGTTAAAAAGGTTCAATAAAGTAAAATAAATGTTGAAACTAACCAAGGGCCAAACATGTAGCAAACACTTGCTGTTGCCAGTTTTCTTCTCTCTCTTCTTTCTTTGTCTTTATCTCAGGAGATATTGGTGCAAGAACTTTAGTATCTGTGCAGGAATGATTAACCTACACTTCAGTGGATCTGTGAACATCCTAAATTACATGTAGTTATATATGTCCATGAGAGCTTTTATTTTGTGGGACTGTCTGTATTAGTTTCCTGGGATTGCCTTAATAAAGTACCACAAACTGGGTGAGTTAAACAACTGAAATTCATTGCTAGAAGTCCAAAATCAAGGTGTTGTCAGAGTTAAATCTGTTTCACCTAATTTCTGGTGGTCTCAGGATTCCTGGCTTATGGATGGCATTTCACTTTGTCTTCACTTTGATGCCCTCTGTGCGCAATTGTTTCTATGTTCATATTTCCCCTTTATTTGAGGACATCAGTTATATATATATATAGACCTGGTCTTAAACTTAATTATTTAAGAAGACCCGACTTCCAAATAAGATCATATTCACAGGTTCTGGAGGTTTGGATTCCAATGTTGAAGAAACATATTCTATAAAAATATATGACTAAGGAATTTGATTTGGCCAGGAATGCTTTACTGAGGAAATGATACCTCATCTGAAGTTGGAAAGACCAATTAAAAGTGCATTTTAGGGGAAGAGTATTCCAGGCAGAGGAATAACATGTGCAGAGATCCTGTAGTAAATGGGAACATGGTACATTAAAGGAACTAAAAGAAAGTAAGGATAGGGAAGAAAATTGGAAGTGGGAGAATAAGAAAATGGTGTGAGATAAGACTGAATGGGCATTTGGGCATTGTGAAGAATTTGGAAAGCTATCATAGGAGGAATGGGAAACACTGAAAAAATTTTTTCCATCTTATTCATCTGTATGTCAACCCATCCTCTTAACCTCCTAGCCTCATGACTTATTCAAATCTTAGCCTTGATATTCTTTAGAGATGCTGATTTATTTTGGTACATTTCTGTTGCTCTGGCTATGCCTTTTCAGTGTCATTCATTTACTCTGTCTGATTCCCAAATGTTGCTTTCCATAGTCCCCCTGGTGGTTTCGGTTGCTACTGCAAATACTTCCATTCCCTCCTCTCCCCCTTCCCCCAAACACTGCAGTTGTCTTTCCCACCTGCTTACAGAATATATACTGCACAATTTTGGCCACATAAATAGACTGAACTCTGTTTGGTAACTCTATAGACAGCTTTCTTTTTAGAGAATGTAACCAAATCTGTATCATTTGGACTGTTAACATGGATTTGCCACAGGGCAAAGGGGAGTCACTTTTAAGGAGACATGAATATTGATTATTGGGTGCTCTCAGAAAGGCCTCTCCAGTCAGCAGTGGAAACGCGTGGCAGTTAGTTTGCCCTTGGGTTCTCTCCTCCTATATAAAATACATGCTTTGAGTTTGCTGAGGTTGCTGTTCATCTTCCCTAAGGGACCCTGACTCAGGGTTACCATCACCCTCTGCTTACGTCCATGTGGGCACAGGGCACCCAAGCTGAGATGGCGTGGAAGGGAGCCATGTACTTAAAGGTCACTGTGGCCAGGTCAACATGAGTACTGAATCAGACATAATTGTAAGCCTTGGTGGGTCTGATGCTCAGGGAGTGATGCTTCTAAAGTACCTATAGAAGATAAAGAGGAGAAATACAGAAATAAAGGGGAAAAGAGAGTGGAGGGAAAGATTCAAACTAGTAATTTGAATGTGGTACCTTTTACTTTCAGAGATGTATTTTAGTGATCCTCAAAAACAGCCCAGCGAGGTAGGTATTTTTTATCTTAATTTGCAGAGACTCAGAACCATGAAATGAGTCTCCTGAAACAAAAACAAAAACTCACTCACTTTTCAGGAAAGTTAGCAATCAACCATTTTTCTTTTCTTATGTAGTTGATATTCTTTCAACTGTCTCACAAAGCTTAGGTAATAGATTTGGTGAATCAACCAGAAATTTTGAGCCGTACTCATTTCTGTCACTCCTGTGAAGTTTCAGTTACCGTTGAGTTCTCTGGGTTTTCCTCAATTTATCTTGTCCATAACTTACACTTACACTTTACACTCAACCAGAAACCCAAACCACAAAACAGAAGCAAGGGACAACCAGGGACAGAGCAGTTCAACAGATACAACACCACTCTCTAACCCTAAATAGGTCCTATCCAACTGCAGTTCTTTCTGACATCTAAACTGGGATTTTCCTCCTGACTTATCTCATTTCTTATATTCAGCCCATTAATAATGAAATACAGCTGTTATATTCAGGATGATATATTATAAATGAGATCAGTATATTTTTAAACACGATTTGATAATAACAAGCAGTGTTTATGATTAAACATTGGGAAAATTATGGCTCCTTTAGAAATAAATATCAACAATTATTGTCCATTCAAGACTTGTGATCATCTGTTTTATTTATTGTGGGAAATGGGAAAAATGATTCTGGATCCTGCCACATCCTACTACCATGACAACAGCCCCTCAAAGTTCTCATAGATTCATCTGTCACCTACCGTTTTATCTGAAATGAAGCTAGAAAATATTTTAAAAGAAAATAGTCAACTTGTGGTTTTATCCTGATCATTTTCTTTTCTTTCTTTTCTCCTTCTTTCTTCAAAACTACCAATCAGCCTAGGTACAAAAGAACCACTACCTAACCACAGGGTTTAATTCAAGAAAGACAGATTTCAGTTCATAAACCCCACAAAATAATGAAGGCAGTGATTCAGTGAGAAAAAGGAAAATACATTCTCATACAGAGGAAGTAACTTTTTAATGTGGAATCACAGTTTTCACTTCAAGCCCCTCTGAAGTCTTGGTAGTGGCCAAGAAGACTGATTTTCCATGTAGCTTCCAGAAGAACAGTTGCTAGAAACTTTCTTCTTCATGCTCTGAAGTTGTATCTGGTATAGGAAAAAACTAAATGAGGTCTATTGCTAGTTTCAAACTGTTTGAGCTGAGAGGTGTGGCTGAGGGGACCTCTCCACTCAAACCACATCAGTTGCTGTTGTTATGTGTGGGACATTCTCTATAGCTGGGTCTTATACACAGCTTAGAAGAGATAGGCAGTATTAGGATGCCAGAGGATAATTAAGTGGTAAAAGTCATCACATAGTTTAGAGACCCAATTCTAAACAGTTGTAATAGCAAGAATTTCAACAGCAAGTACCATTTCTGTCATTTTTACTTTAACACAGGATTTGCCAAGAGTTGTATCATTATATTCAATGATCCTTATTATAGAAGGAAAACATGATTATTGTCACATTTTGTCACATAGATCCTAAGAATCTGAAGCTTAAACAGGTAAATGAAGATGCACATGTTCAGTTGGGCATCTCCATGACAGAGCTGTGATATGGAGTCAAGCTATCTGCTTTAAAAGCCTGCATTTTCAATGACTCCCCAACAAGAAATATTTTTAAAAGTCAGGTAGGAACTTAAAAATTTGTGCTCTGTAGCCTTTAAAGTTTTGTCATGTGTTTCTGAGGTGTCTTCTAGCTGAAAATCACCGATACTAGCTGCCAAGGAGGGCCGTCTGCTGTGTTTTCAGAACCATTTGTAGTCCACCCTCTTGCTACAAGCACCCTCCTTCTACTGCTCATATTCCCAGAATATACTTTGTGCCTTTGTTTAAGCTGTGCCATCTGCCTTAGCAGTGCTTCTCTTTTTCTAGGAGCCTAAATCCTGCTTGCTTCTTAGAATATAATTCAATAATCACTTTCACTTAGAACTGGGAAATGACAGGAATTTGAATGAAAGATGGTTGTTGACATGCTTTGTAACCTAGCAGGCATTTTAGTGAAATTGAGAGCAGTTTGAGCCATCATGTACTGGTTTAGTCCTAGTACTTGCCAAGGGAGGATCTCTCAGTAGAACAGGGTGAGGAAAGGCTGTAAAAGCTGCAATGGTACAACTGCTGTATTCAAGAGAGAAAGCATAATTATGAAGGAGGGAAGTGGGCATGTACTTACACACAAATAGGAAAAACAGTATGTCCAACATTCTTTGATCCTTCGTGAAATTATTTATATTCTGTTTCTCTCTCTCTCTCTCTTTTTTTTAAAGATTTATTTTTTATTTATACATACAAGCTGGGGTACAGGCCGGAGGCGTGGGGCGGCGAGAGGGTTCACCAGAGATGGAGTGGGTAGCAGAACAGGCAGATCAGAAATACACTGCTGAGGGGAGCAGCGGGCGAGGCAGGAGAGGTCTGCCGCACCATGTGGGATTCTCCCCGGCCGGGCGTCGAACTCGCGTCGCCGCGCAGCGCTTAACCACTGCGCCACCGGGGAGGCCCTCTCTCTCTCTCTTTTTTTTTTTTTTTTGCAGTGTAAACTTATTAGAATTACTTTATTGATATTGATATTGGGTTCTATGCCTTTTGCAAGGAAAATTAGTAAACATATATTGATGTTGGTTATCACACTGTTGATAGTTGCTGGCTGTCAGATTAGGTACTATCTGTGCAGTAATAAATGATCTATCAAATCCCAGTGACTTTTCTCATGATAGAGGGAAAGGATGATAGAAAGTAGCTACAACAATCGCCGGCTTTAAAAAACTTGTTAGGGGGTAGGATGTGCTACATATGCATGCCTCACACTGACCCAGTGAGATAAGATGGCAGAGCCCAGGGTAGAAGAGCATCAATGTTCACTTCTCCCACCGGAGGCACTGCCAGTCAAATTGCAGAAGGTGGGGATGTATGATACTCTTAAAAGAAAAGCAAGTCAGTAGTTGTTACTGGTTACACTTTCTGTTAAAACTCCTTAGATATTACTTATAATGTGTGTGAGGGTTATTGTTAATTGTTAGAGACTAAATTGTAAACCCTCAATTCATATGCTCAAGTTCTAACCCCCGGACCTAAGAGTGTGACTATGCATCAAGACACGTTCTTTAAAGAGGTAAATCAGTTTAATAAGTTCATTAGGATGAGCCATAATGTGACTGGTGTCCAGACAGGGAGAAGATGTCATCGATAAGCCAAAGAGAGAAGACCCAGAATGAAACCATCCATTCCAAAAACTTGATCTTGTACATCTAACCTCCAGGATTTAAAGAACATAAATTTCTGTTGCTTAAGCCACTCATACTGTTATATATTTGTTAAAGCATTTCTAGCAAACAAATACACTGATGAAAAAATTAACAGATTTTATGACTGATATTTCTACTCAGTTTTACTCAGTGAACACCTGTAATAATAATAACCCCTTAAAGTTTTGAAGAATTTACTATGTATTAAGTACAGCGTTAAACATTCCATATACATTGTCCATTTTATTATCAAAACAATTCTCTGATAAGGTACTAATAACCACATTTTGTACACAAGAAAATGTATACATACATACATACATAGATGGATGTATATGAACATATATGTATATGACATACCCTTGTAATATGTATGTTTTATACACATACACGCACAAAAAAATCATATCTTGTTATATGACGGAATGTATGAGAAACTGGAACCAGTTTATCCCCCAGTGGAGAAGTACAATCTGACCATAGATTATGTGATTTCAGAACCAACTTCCTGCTACTACCATCAAAGGATATTAGCACTATTAACACATTTCACAGTATTAATTATTCTCAAGCAAGTTAAGAACATGAGTGAGCCACAATACCTTCTTTGGGATGTTCACTATCCACTTAACAAAAGAAGCAAAGAAATAGCTATAATCTAGAGAGGATAAAATAAACATCATGTAAAATCCCTGTCCAAAACTGTTATTTATAACTTGGATGAAGAAATTGTATCTCCAGTAATAAATGTTGCTTATGATACAGCTGGAAGAAGCAGCATATTTCTTGGATAATAGACTCAATATTTTAAAAAAAGAAGATAAAACCATCTTGTCAGAGTGCAGTGATTAGCCAAATCTAAAGAAATGATATACAATGAAATAAATGAAATCAATTTCTCTTAAGTTCAAAAAACAACTGGATCAGTAAAACAAAATAATTAAATATAGACTGTTCAGTGAACAAAGGGCATTTTAATTTTATTAGTCATCTGTGTCACTCATTAGGGACTAAGTCATTCAACAAGCATTTATGGTGTGTCTCCTCTGTATTTGGAGTTAGAGATAGAGGAACAAGTGGAGTCAAGGTGCCCTCAGTTCAATAACGACATAGAGACGTGAGTACATAATTGTAAAAGAATCTGATAGACACTTTTAAGTGATTCTGAATGAAGCACTTTGGGTATACATAAATGAGAGTAAATAACTTTTCATAAGATCAGGGTAGGAAAATAAGGATGACATTTGAAGTTGGGATGGAAAGAAGAAACAATTAGGAAAGAGAGTTTATGACAGTTTAGAAGGAAGTACCAGTAAGTAAAAATTCAGCAGTGTGAAAAAGTTCAGCTGTGCTTGGACTGACTAAAATATAGTTTTAGTGATGGATACAGCTATATGATGAGGCAAAAAAATTGGACAGGAGTAATTGCTACTGAATTTGACATTTCCCTGACAGGAACCAACAGGCGAGGATCATTTGTAAGGCAGCACCATATCACATTTGACTTTGTGGAAATGGTTTTTATAAGCAATGTAGAAAACATTGCAGGTTAAAGAGAATCGTTTCAGAGAGGTTAGTTAAGTGGTGGTTGTAATTCTCCAAGGAAGAAAAGTTGAAGCCTGACTTGAACATGTTTTCCTAATATTCATACCAATATAACAGCAGAAAGGTTCTCCACTCTTCTAACTCAAAGTGAATTTTTCTTTCCCTTCCCACATACCACCTGAGTGTAGAAGCTCATTCCTTCTATTTGACCACCATCCCTTGAGGTGTCCAGGGCTCCACCTTCTTTTAAGGAATGTTGAAAATTTCTAGGTTATTAAAAAGAAATACAGAGGAGTTAAATGGGCTCCTATCCCCTAAGAGAAGTTTTTTAAAGCCGGTGATTGTTGTTGCTTCTATTCATCCTTTCCCTCTATCATGAGAAAAGTATATTTTAAATAAGGATTGTTATTTCAGCCTAATGCCAAGGACAAGACTGACAAAGAGAAATTGCCCAAATGATGAACAGCTGCCAAAGTGTAAACCTGAGTGACAAGTAAATGCTTTTGCTTAAGTCACTGAGATTTGATAGATCATTTATTACTGCACAGATAGTGCCTAATCTGATAGCCAGCAACAATCAACAATGTGATAACCAACATCAACAGATGTTTATTAATTTTCCTTACAAAAGGTATAGAACCCAATATCAGTATCAATCAGGTAATTCTATTTCAGTATGTAAATAGTATTCCTGTCAACGAGTATTCCTGCTGGAATATAACTCGTTGACAGGTAGGCACAAGTAGCTGCCAAAGGAAGACCTTTGCTGGTAGGCAAGGAGAGACGTGTCAGAAGTGACCAGAAGGTCATCCTGACATCCGTCCTTATCAGTTTTCTCTCTTGCCTCCTTCTGCAGGCAAGTGCTCCAGGCAGGATGGTATGAGTGCGCTCTGTTGAACAGTGATGACCTTTCTCAGCATTAAATGGACTCCATAGTCAGTGCCTGGATTAGCCATATGGTCTTTCCTTGGGCAGAAACTGGGTTCTTTCTAAATATGATCTCTACTTTTCTCTATGTGACCTTTCCAGGTTGTCCAGAAGGTCAACCTGACATCCGTCCTTATCAGGTTTCTCTCTTGCCTCCTTCTGCTCCCTGAAAATTGCTCTTACTTTATTGTTTATAGGCTAATTTTATAACTTAATCTTTTAAATATTTTTTTGGTTTTCAAAAATTATTCTCCAAAAATCTGTGTTCTTATAAGAGATTTTAAAACTTCCACCTTTTAAAAACATATATATATTTTGTTATTTATATCTTTTACATTTTGTATTCCCCTTGGGTAGCCCACCACCAATTCACCCGTGACCCATCTCCGTGGGCCCTTGTGTCCTTTTCTACTCCATTTTGTGCCCTTTCCCCCCTCCCCCGCTGAGTGTCTCTCTCCTATTTAGTTTCCCTATAGTCCTGTTATAAGTGAAACCACTCAGCAAAATAAGCCAGAAAGAAAGAGTAAAACTACCATCTTTTATATGAACTTCAGAAAGCTTTTTCTTTGCCAAATAGATACCAAACTCCCCTCCTCCTACTTCTCTTAACAAAAGTAGTCTCTAATAGTCTATATCCCTGAATGGTATATACCTGATCAGGCAAATAGGAAAAGAAAATAAATTGAATAATTTGTTTCAAAATACAATTTTATTAATTATTTTTAAATATATCTAAAATATATAACATGCTAGGAAAATAAAAGTCTTAAAATTGACTGATGAAGCAAAAAAAAAAAAAAAAAAAAAAAAAAAAAAAAAAAAAAAAAAAAAAAAAAAAAAAAAAAAAAAAAAAAAAAAAAAAAAAAAAAAAAAACCCAGAAAATAAAATAGGTTAATAATCCAAAGGAAAAAAAAAGGAAAATAAGGCCCGGGTACGAAACCACCTCACAATGAAGATATTCATGTGTGATGCTTTCTGGAATCATATATAATTTCTATAATTTAAAAAGTTGCTCTGCAGCATTGATTTTCAAACTATCTAGTTACATGAATCACTTGATGAGTTTCATAAACATCGAGGCTCCTGTCTTCCCACTCTCATCTTCTCTTTGAGAGTTTGATGCATCAGTTATGGGATCTGAATTTCAAACAAGTAAATACTTGGAGAAATATACTCCCTTTTGAGAAAACTGCTCTAAAGCCATGGCATTAATTGAAGTTTGCATGAAAAATCCAGTAAGATGAGGAAAAAATTGAACTTTTATTTATGTTTTCCTAATAAAAGAATGAAAATATAAGTCTTTTATATTCATAGATACTATATGAATATGTAGTAATATAGTCAATGTGAATGTATTACTTTTATATACATTGATTGTCCGGAGTCAATATGTAAAGTGGTCAAGTCACACACACAGTCCAGCCGAAGAGGGTCCTTGGAGAAATATATGGGTGCCAGCTGGTCCCTTCACTGTTACATTTGCCCTTGTACAGGGCACTGTAATTTTCCTGGCTTACATCATATAGTTGTCACTAAATTAATCCTTACAAAATGGACAAATGGCAAGTATTTTTATTCCAGAATAGAAACCAAAGACTAAAGAGTGCACTTCTGGTAAATGACACTTTTCCTAGTCACAGTTCAAAGAAAAGATTTCATAAATCACATTATGAGACAAAAAAAAGAGATGATCTAATCAGTTATGAAAACTATCAGTCCAAATATATTCAATGATCAAAAATGTTGCTTGGAAGGAGTAAGCAACACCCAACAAATATCATTCCAAATGTACATTATGATATGTGTGTTAACTAATACAAACAGTGAGATTATCAAAATATAGAACATTTAAAATCTAAGCTTCCAGAACATTATTATTTGTTGCAGACATACAAATGACAATGCATATATTGTGGTTATACTCTAATACCCTTTTTCACTGATAGGTATACATCATCAAGAAATATTAGACCTCATCTTCAGGCAGTTATATTCAAAGTCTGGTCCATAGGTGACAGTTAGCTGCTGCTAGATACTGGAACTGATTTGTATCACTTGGAACTGATTCAGGGAAAAGGTGCTATTAAAGAGTGGATTCAAGGTAGAGAACGAAGGGATAGCTTTGGTTGCCCCCAGCAATAGCTCTTTCTCAGAAAGGGACAAACAAGTAGTTTTCGACTGAACTGCTTAGATGTTTGATGAAATTGGTAAAAATGGGTGAAACATTTTTTCCTGCCTTATTCCTGGTCACCATGATGCTTTTCAAAATCTAGGAGCTGAAGAACCCTTGCTCAACAAATCCCTCTGATTGCTAGTAGTGATCTCTTGAGCGAGTTGGTGAATCCTTATGTGTACTTCTCGTTTCCATTATACTTGTGATTTTATATCTTTATATCTTTATGTTTGATCATGAAATTTGGGGAAAGATAACATGGTGCCACCACAACCCAGAAGTTCATAGGCACTGCTGACAACCAAGTGTGATAGTGATTTAGTTTTATATTCAACCAAGGGTGATAGTGATTTAGTTTTATATTCAGCCCATGTTCAAAATTGTGTATAAAGAATTGTGTTTTAATGTATTTATTCAGTCTTTCATCACTTAATAAATGTGACTTTGTATGTAATACACTCATAATATTTATGTAGGAGGTAAAATAATACTTGAAAATTGCTATCAGTATCCTCCCAAGTCAAGTATATTTGATAGTCTTCCTCTTAATGAGGTAGAAATAATAGTATCCTGACCAAAGGTTCTTACAGAGATTAGATGAGGTAATCAGTATAAAACTCTAAATGGAGACACTGACACAAAGTCAGTGCAGATTAATGTTCTCGAAGATGGAGGTTGAGAATCCAGAACCATGAGAGCAATACTTAAGAGACAGTTGCTGTTATTTAAAAAAAAAAAAAAAAATCAGCTCATATTATCCCTGATGGTTCGGCGGGGGGAGGAGGTACATTTCTGCCTATGGGTGTGAAACAACGGAGAATAGACAGAGGTGTCTCTGAGGACAAACTAGTTAATGGGTCAAGGTGAGTCCATAAAAGGCACTCCCTTCATGGTCGCCATGGCTCAGATCTAATCATGAAGAGTTGATTTTGTTGGTTCCTAAAGTCTGTTGGCTAGATGATCAAGGGAAAGACAACAAAGTTCGGAATTATCTAACATTTGAGTATCTATTACTTGCAAAGCTGTCTACTACAAACTTTATAAATGCTCTATTGTTTTATTTAATCCTATTGTTTTATTTAATCCTAACAAAATCTTTTAAAGTAGGAAGTGAAGAAAACTTAAGCTCATCAAGAGTTCCAGTAACATGTCCAAGGTAATAATTGATCTAATGGGCATTTCAACCCAGGCAGGCATGATTTCAAGCTCTTGTCCTTCCTATTACTTCATACAGAAACTGACATATACTAAGTAACTTTATTGCGCCCAACATATAAACCAGAAAGTGATATATTACTTTGCAGTGGTATTTCTAATCTTTCCAGTGAGTGAAATTCTTAAATTTGCCATTTATGACATTCATTTATTATAACAAATTTCTCAAAAAATAAAATGTCTAATCAGAAAGGAATCTGCTTGATCTGACGGAAAATTCTTCCAGGCCATTACTTAATTCTGCCAGACCCATAGGCCCAGATATTTCTCTTCCAGTGGGTTGACCACTGCTCTGGCCAGCCAAGAGAAGGCAGCATCAGGTTCTCAGGTGGATACTTTTCTCCTCTGTCCTTGTCCTTTAGTGGATCTTCTCTGTGTGTCCTTTTGGTGAACATGAGAGTAATAAAATCTACTTGAGTTAGGATTTTTGAGTAGAATGGACAGTAATCTGACCTAGTAGTCTGGCCTGTGGCTGCTTTGGCCTGTCTTTCTCCTGTTGGGCTAGCCTCAGTAACCAGTGTTATAAAAAAAAAAAATTGAGGGTCAAATAATGATGATTTGTTTGGATCTGTCTTCTGAGTTCATTTCTCCAAGGACCCTTACAGAGAGAGGGAAGTAAAATCTGGGTATTCCTGGATCTTGTCCAAAGTGTTATTACATAACTTTGATCTCATAACTGTTCCCAACATTCTCTATTTATCTACCAGATTCTTTCATTTTCTTTCCAGGACTTGGTGAGCAAACACTGCTGCATTATTGGACTTAAGATTCCCTAAGCTCCATATAAACAAACATACTTCTGTTAAAACACTTGTTTTCTGACAAAATAACATCCCAGTGTTATTCACATCAACCCCATTCCTATTGCACCTTGATGAGATGACATTACAACGGCAATCTTGCCTTTCTAGGACTTCATGATTTCCCTACTTTTTTAGCCATGAATGTGCAGATCTTCCCTTTCCATAGCTTATACATCTAAGTAGCTCATTTATCTGCTCACTATGTGTTAGTCTTCTCTCAATCACAGAGGGTCGCCTTATATCCTAGTTCAGAGGCAACTAAACTTGTTTATGTATATCTGACTTTATTACTAACACTCTTCTAGAGACATATGAATTCACCAAGATGAAAAATTTATTATTGAAGTTATTTTTGAGTAGACTGTACTGGGGGAAGGGTTGCTTCCATTCTGTGAGCATCTGCTGTAAACACCATAATAAATTCTGTCATTACTATTTGAATAAAATTGTTCCCCCTCTTCCTAAATGTTGACAAGCAAATGCAAAGTTCTGTTGACTGAGCTGGGAAGGTAAGGGGTTTAGGAAAAATAAGATAGACTATTGAGTTTTCAAAACACACATTAACTCATTATTCAAGGAATATCTACATAATAGCATTACCATGCAAAATTAAACAGAAAGATCTCATTCAAAAAACCCTTTCTTCAAAAACACTTCAAAAAACATTCAAACACACCAGGATTCTGAACTTTAGTTGTTTTGAGCAGACAAAATGTAAGTCATTTTGAAATTTTTGAATTGAAAAAGCAGGAATAGCATTTCCAAAACCAGTAGTTTTCTCATTTAAGCTATTTTCTTTCCTCATTAAATGACAACGTTTACAGCTTTTAGATGCATGAATACACAGGTATCGGAACAATTCTGAATTTCTGGTAGAAGGGGGTCAGTGGTTAGTGGGATAGAGAGGGACATTCAGTCTAAAAATTTATATTATAAATTATATTTTATATATACTATAATTAGGATAGCTTAAAGGATAGATATCTGAACTGAAAATATGAAGGTGTTAATCCAGTATAACTTGACCTGTTCTCATGTTTATTTAACACACAACAGTAACTTTGGATTGAACACTTCTGGTGATAAATCAAATGACTTCTTTTCTTTCTCCTCTTCTTTTCCTTCTCTTTTCCTCCTACTCCCCCCCTACAAAAATAAAGGGCCCTGCTAAAAAGAGACTAAATTGTAAGTTCTGATCACATATGCTCATCAACTAATGTAATTACAACATGTTCCAGAAATAATCATATCTTAGTCCTTTTCTCTCCAAAATCTTTCCATTTAAATTTACATATCTTTATTTTTCCTGGGGAAAGAATGCCACATCTTATAATGAAATTTAATGGGAAACTTGGCTTGGCTAAGATGTACTTATTCCATAAGTTGGGCAGAAGTACCATAAACTCACAAGAAGGGTACGACTTCTACCACAGGGGTTGAAACAAGCCAAAGGTCCCTAAATTTTCTATGATATGTTTAAAACTACCAATATGCCTACCCCGAAGCTATACTGTTAAACAGTTGTATATTTAGTTAACAGGGAACTTCTTAATAGTTTAGATTGGTGCCTCCTGGTTAGGAAACTAATACCAGTATTTTCCCAAACTTCCTCCAGGCTAAGAAAAAAGTATGCTAAAATAAAAATATACAATACCCTGTTGGTAATGATGTAGTTGTAATTGTAGCATAGCAACATACATAAATGCTCAGATTACCTAAATACTGCATATTTTGTATTCTCTGCAAATCAGTCTTAGATTTAGTATAATTAAAAAGTCCACTCCTTGATTGCTGAGGCTATGCTACATTTTCCAATTTTATTTTATTATTATTTTTTAAAGATTTATTTTTTTATACATACAAGCTGGGGTATAGGCCAGAGGCGTGGGCGGCGAGAGGGTTCACCAGAGACAGAGTGGGGAGCAGAACAGGCAGATCAGAAATACACTGCTGAGGGGAGCAGCGGGCGAGGCAGGAGAGGTCTGCCGCACCATGTGGGATTCTCCCCGGCCGGGCGTCGAACATGCATCGAGCGCTGCGGACAGCTCCACAGCGCAGCGCTCAACTGCTGTGCCACCAGGGAGGCCCTACATTTTCCAATTTTAAATATGAAATAGGTCTTGTAAATATGTATCAACTTTCGCTCTAATGAAAACAGTATGAATTTAAAACTGGGTATCATAAAAATTAGCATCATCCTCTCTGAATAAATTATAAAAAAATTATAGACACGATATTTTTCCTACACAAGTAGCTGAGCTAATAATTGTGCTTTAAAACAAATAAAATATATTTCAGTTGGTTTCCCTGGTGGTGCAAGAGGTTAAGTCTTAGCCTATGAAGCTATCCACAGCTGCTTTAGCACGAGTTCGATACCCAGCCAGGTTGGGTATCGAACCATGTGGGTATCCCACATGGTGCAGCAGACCTCTTCTGCCTTACCCCCTGCTCCCCTCAGCAGTGTATTTCAGTCAGCCTACCTGTTCTGCTCCCCACTCTGTCTCTGGTGAATCCTCTGACGCCCTGCACCTCTGGCCTACACCCCAGTTCGTGTATGCATAAATAAATAAAGCTTTAGAAATATATATATATATATATATTCCAGTTATTATTCTAACATAATTCTTAAAAGATGATTGATGCTAAAACATCAATGCTATAAAAGTGTGTCTTTTGAAAAGACGTTTACTTACAAGACCATTAAAATGTCATTAATTATACCCAAGTCTTTGGCTAACATGGTTCATTTGTACTTTTCTAATTTAAATTTGCACTTTTTCTAATTTAAATTTTTTCTAATTAGAAAAGTGCAAATATATCAAATAAGTTGATACATATTTACAACATCTATTTCATATTTAAGATTGGAAAATGTAGCATAGCCTCAGCAATCAAGGCGTGGACTTTGATTATACTATTGACTCAAAAAGAACAGGAAGGATACTCTTCTTGCACTTGAGGTGTTTTCAGTGGATGGAGGAAGGCAAAGTCTACATACTTGGAAAAATTAAAAAAATACTTTCGTGTGATAAGTACATAGGCAAAGTGGTAAATACATAGGTAAACTGATTTAAATAATAGCAACAACACTGAAAGGGTGGAATTAATAAAGGAAGTCCAGCAAGAGGAGAGTATTAGGTTTTCAATTTTTCAAATGTGTAATTTAGCTTGTGGAAGTTAAAAGTGCTTCATGGAATATTTTTATAGTAACCTAAACTTTTTGACCTTTTAAAAATATTTAAATAATTTTGACATTTCCAATTTTAGGAAATGTGGTGTGATCTCACCTACCATGATAATAGAACAGTTGGGGACAGGAAGTCCAGGTACCTTTGATTCCACATGGGTCAGTGTGGGAGGTAAGGATGCTTCAGTCCCAAGGGCCAGGCCTTCAGAGTTGGAAGAGGAGAAAGCACTCCAGACCTTGCATGGATCCTGGCAATCTGGAAGTGGAAAGTCTGCCTTGGGAGAGGTGGAAAGAAATTGCTAGAAGCAGGAGCCGGGTTTAGAGACACCTGAGACAAATGTCCTCAGTGGTATCCAAGCCTAGTTCATGCCCCCTGTCTGCAGCTCAGTGAGACACTGGATGCTGCTCTTTGTTAACAGGGACAAGTCCCTGCCCTCTTTCAGAGCTGCGTTCTTTTCAACTATAATGTTCACTAAAGAGTTTTTATGCAAGATCCATGCCTAAGAAAACACTCCTGTCACCGTGTGGTAACCTAAGGTCCATTTCTGAGTGCAAATGCTCAAGCTGGAAAAGGAGTCAGGGGGCTGCTCAAAGGTTACTTTCTTGGACACCATGCTAAGGAGGCTCCCTTTACCTTTCAGCACCATCCCATATATTCGGAGGTCCAACCAGATGTAAAAGCTTTCTGGAAGGGGTATTTTTTTTTTCATTGTTAAATTTTATTAACCCAATATAGTCAAAGTATTTTCAGTTTCACATATGAAAAAAAGAATCATCAGTGAGACATGTTACATTCTTTTCCATACAGTCTTTAAAAACCTATGAATGAGTGCTGGTAGGTGCACTATGGTGGTAATACCTGATGGGCATACCCATATTACCGCTGTTAAAAATTAGTCATAGGGCTTCCCTGGTGGCAGAACGGTTAAGCACTCTGCTGTGGCGCTGCTGGTTAAGCACTGTGCTGTGGCGGTGTCCACATCAGCCACCACGGTAGTTTGATGCCCGGCAGGGGAGATTCCCACAAGGCACGGTGGACCTCTGCTCCCCACTCTGCCTGGCCCTCTGCTCCCCACTCTGTCTCTGGTGAGCCCTCACTTCGCCCCATACCTCTGGCCTGTATCCCAGCTTGTATGCATAAATAAATAAATCTTTAAAAAAATTAGTCATAAAAATGTTTTTAATTCATTTCTGTAAAGTGGCTTCACTTCTAAAACAAGCCAACTGAAAAATGAAAGGGCACCCACTTTGTGTATCCTTTCTCGTTTGAGTGGTGATCTGGATTGGGAGTAGGCAAAAAGTTCCTGGACTAAAGAGAGATGTGCAATTTGGAGAGAAGTGGAGATATCCTGTAGGTAGAGAGACAGGACATGGAGCAAACATTGTCACAAAGGCTTAATCAGGTTGGACTATCCTGAAGGCAGTTGTGACAGTAGCCTCTATTTGTGCATTGCAAATGCCATCTACAGCTAAACTTCACTCTGCTCTCTGCCCGCAGGAGCCAGCATGGGCACTGGAGATAACTGGAGAGTTTGGCTTATGATTGGCTTCTGAACTAACAGAACAGAGAATGATTTCAGGAGATAAACCAAGGCAAGGACACATGGTAAGCAAAGGCAGCTATGTTAAGAGTCTGATCTTGGGTGATGGCTAAGGCAGTAACTTTAAGAACTCTTAACTGAGGCAGAATCTTTAAGTATTTTTAAGAACTCTTCTGATAGAACTTGGAACTGATTGCCTGTGAGAACAGGAGGAGAAAAATGAGTCAAGAATGATTCTGAAGATTTTGACCCAGGCAAGTAAGTGGACTTGAAGGAAAGTAAGTGGAAGAGCAGGTTTTTGAGAGAATAATGAATTTGGTCATGATCACAAATGTACTTTATTTATTGATTAAAGAACAGTATTAGCTCCCTTAAACCAAGATAGCCCATTTTTATTGAAATGTGAATATATTAAATAACACTTTGAATTGCAATTAAATTTTATTAAAATAATACAGGTAAACTAATACAGAATGTTTTCAGCATAATATAGCATCATACATTTCTCTTGGCCAGATGAAACACAACAGTTCAAAAATCTAGATAATAAATTTTATTACTGAAGGTGTCCCTAGAGATCAGCAAACCCAACCCAATTTAACAGATGAGAACAGGAAGGATCAGAGAGGTTGGCATGCTACACTCTAGAATTGTCTAGGGCACTAACTATGCGCCAGGCACTTACTTGGAGCTGGGCATATAAAAATAAACAGAACACAGTACCTGTACTCAGGTAGCTCATAGCCAGGATGGTGGGTAGTAGTGTCCAGCAAGCAGGAAATTAGCACACAACCTAGCAAGTGTTGTGAGACTAGCATGCTCAAGGGCAAAATGTACCCAATCCAGGCTCAGAAGCAACCCTCAGAAGGTCAAGTGTGAGTTGACTTGGGAACGATGAGCAGAAGTCATACAAAGAGGCTGTGAAGAATGCCCCAGGAATGCTGAGGTCTGAGGGGAAGCATAGTGCCTTTAACTTGTCCAAGAGTTCAAGTATAAGGGAATTCTAGTGTTTGATTTTGGAGACAACAGTCCACTGACTCCAGGTTCAGTTCTGTTAGAATACTACCTGACTCTGCAGGCTTACTGACAAGTATATGATGATTCAGCACATATAGATAAATACTTTTGCATCGAATAAAGGAAGTATATGTGGCTCACACTTACCCAGGCATAGATATTAAGATCCCCCAAAACCTCCTATTTAAAATATCTCTTTAGAGGAATAATTACTTTTCATTAAAGCTTTTTTTCCTTCCCAAATGTTTACATCAGCTGGATCATGCCATAAAGCTCTTAAGGTCTGGAAGGGATTTTAAGGGTTTATTTTGTTAGTGGCCAAGGGAGCAAGCAGGTGGGAGAGGGAACGCTGGAGGGAGGAGGCAATGGGTACAGTTGCCACCCTGGTGCAGGCAATAAAGCAGTCATTGTAGAGATCTTAAAAATTAATAATAAAACTGACCAAAATATTCTGCTTTTCATTATCATTCTGTACCAGCAATCCAGTAATCCTCAGTCACGTCAGTAATGAAACACTCCTCCCTGCCAAGCAAACTCTTGCTGCTCGCCCTCATCCCTGTGAGTGCCATTGCACTTAGTGCACACTCACACACGCCCAAACATGCTAAAGAAACATCTGAGGTCCCCATGTCAGCCACCTCTCCAGTTCACATTACCATTTAGTCTCCATTCTCTTCCTTTTGTGTAAATATAACTTCAGTAGTCAATATCATACATATAAGAAAAATATTTATATTCCTAAAATTACAATATGTATCTCCATTGAATATTCTCAGTTCCCATTTGAGTCTCAAATCCCATTTGACCCGGGACTCCTGGCACCTGAAGTCTGAGGCTTCTCATGTTGGCATTCATGGGCTCACCAGAAGCAGTCCTCGCTCGTGTTCTCTGGTTGGGCTATCTGGCATGTGCTTGGAGGGCTAAACACTGAGGGGTCTTTAATGCCCAGCTCTATGTCAAAAAACCTTGTAGAAAATATCACACTGAAATTTTTGGTGAAGGTTTCCTGGACAGGATAACAGTCCTTGGCTGTATAAATGCCAATCCACGTTTCATCTGTAAGAGGGAGGAAAGTTGACTTTTTAATGTAAAAGAAAGGCAAAATTGCCTATATTTTTCATTATGGTAAAATATACATAGCATTTACCATGTGAGTCATTTTTAAGTATAGCCCAGTACTATGAAGTATATTCATATCACCATGATTCTCCAGAACCTTTTCATCTTCCCTAATTGAAACTCTGTTCCTATTAAACGTTAACTTCCCATTTCCCTCATGCCAGTCCCTGATAATCACCAATGTAATCCTGGTCTCTATGAACCTAACTATTCTAAGTACCTTGTAGAAGAGGAATTTTACAGTATTTGTCTTTTAGTGACTGGTTTATTTCACTTAGCATATCTTCAAGGTTCATCCATTTTGTAATTTATGTCAAAATTCCCTTCCCTTTTAAGGTCTAATGATGGTATACACCACATTTTGAGTATCCATTTATCTACTGATGAACCTTTGGGTTGTTAGCACTTTCTGGCTAATATAAATAATACTGTTATAAACACAGATGTACAAATATCCATTTGAGTTCTTATTTTCAATTCTTTTGCCATGTCCCAAGTTGGAATCGTCAGGTCATATGTTGATTTTATGTTTAATTTTTTGGGAAATGCCCATCATAAAGGTCTGTATTTTTTAAACAGCTTTGGGGTAGGCATATTGTAGCTAAGCAGAGAAGAGCTTCACCTCTATGTATAAAAGCAGATACTCATGATAATAGGAGCAGATATGGTCACTGGGATTTTCAGGCACCTGAAAAATGCCTTAGACAAATGCTCCCCCTACCCCACTCCCCATCACAGACTGGTAAAGGTGGCATCAGAAAGCTGAAGTGTTTCAAATATGATGCACCAACCCTGGCACTACCCACCTAGCAGAGTACACTTGGGGACTCAGTGAGGAGCTAAACAATTTGATTAGACTTAACAAATTTCCCCAGCAACTAACTTCCTTAATACATTTAAATATCCCCCTCCTCCTCACCCCTCCATGCTTTCTAAGTTGCAACACTTGACTATTTGTTTGAACCTTACATGATCTAGCTGACTTTCTGTCGGACCACTCCTGGACGGTGATCTGCTCCTGGGGTCCCCCTATGGAGTACTGGTCCTCAAAAGTGGAGTTTTGAGGAATATCTAGAGGGTCCCAGGGGTCTGTCAGGGTGAACTTGGAGCACTGCTTGGTGGCTTGTTCAATCCGAAACATCACTCCATCCTTAAAGAGCAAAATATATTCGAATAATCTGAAAGATTAAAAAAGGACCATTCATTGCTTTATGTTATACTCATCATAACTTTTATCAATATAAAGACCTTTGCTATACATTGATCTTAAAATAGTAAAAAAAAAATACAGTATGGCTTGCTAGACAATCATTTATTTATTTAAAAACCCGAGAAATGTGAAGAACCTGAACATAAAATAATTAAAATGCAGAGGTGTCAATTAGTATTCACTGGACAATGATTTATGGATTATCTATTATATAAGCCATGCTATGCTTGCGATACAAGCTGGGGAAGACAGGGTTCTGCGTTGATAGTTGGTTTGTGGCCTATTATTTAGACACAAGAGGGTCTGACCCTTAGTTTGGTTTAGTTCTTGCAGCATTAAGTCAAAGAATTGTGGGAGTATCCTGAATGGAGAACAAGAAACCACAGAGGCTGTAACAGGCACCTCGATCCTATTATCTTCACTGTTAGTCACGAATAAAGGACTTCGGTGAGACACAGCTACTCTGAGAATGGAGGTACCCCACATACTGGGAGGAGGTGGAGACGAACAAGCACAAAAGCTGCAGACAATTTCCCTATACTGAGTGTGCCCACAATCTCAGCCTTATCTTCTGTGCCCATGTGCACACCCACTGTGTGGAGAGAGCTGCCATGGTCCCAGCTGGATGACTGGTCAGCCCCGGCTCTGCTACACTTTGCATGCTCTATTATTGCTGCTCCTGTGTCATTCTAAAAGTTTAGCCATCATAGTGTTGACTGAAGCCCTTTGAGTTTCCCTGCTTTTAAATGTCAATCCTAAACTCCAACCACTGCTGCTGGTCGAGCAAATTGAGGCTGCAGCCTTAACTTTTAAAAGAAATTTGCAATATATTAGGGCAGAAGGGTCTACAGAGGCCACTTTTCATGAATAAATAAAGATAGCCAATAAATTATCTGTGGCATATGAAGCTCACTGGGCCCCATGGCCCCCACAGATAGGGCCTGTTCTTTATCCCAAATCCATGGTTAAAAATTATTTTCTTCATAAAAAATATTATAAATGATAAGTGTCATTACTGTCAAAACAGTATCACTATTAGTATTCTGATTCAATTTTTAATGAGCTGGTATAGGAATAGAAATATGACCTCATTTTATATATTTTTCTATATCTACTCTGCAATTGCAGGAAATATTTAAAATTATTTACAATGGTAAAACCCAATCACAGACCTTCAGAAGTACAAGTGAATATAAAAAGAAAAGGAAGTGTTCATTTTATTATATATTGCTAAAAAATAATGGAGCTGACCTCCCTTATACATGCAGGGTTCACAAAAAACTATAAGTCCTTAGAAGGAGTTTGGGGTTAGATGTGACTTTTCTCATGCCTAGTTAAGTTCTTGGCACATCAGGATCTAAAGATTTATGGAAGAAATACAGAAACATTAGCATCAATATTACAGCATAGCCCATTCTTAAATCCAGGTACCTTTGTCCCTGTAAAAATTCTGTTGTGTGATCCTTTAGAGAAACACCTATATTGATGCCCTCAGGAGTAGCTATCTTCATTATCTTCTCTTCACCATTATTTTTTTGTGCTTTGCCAAATTCTAGGTGCCTAGCCTAGAGAACAATTCCTAGCTATTGCTCAAACTGCAGTTACCTATTTCTCAAACTGCAATGACTGTCCCCTGAGAGATATGCAGTGATGTGAGAAGGGAGTTTCTTTTTGGAGAACAGTCCTCATTCCCCAAATCCACAGGATCACAGATGAGAGAGCTGGGCAGCCATGTTTATGTAGATGACCTGGCCACCATGGACCTGAGTGGACATGCGCCCCAGGGTAGAACAATCAGTTCACCCTCAGATATGCAGAATTGCCATTGTCAGATATGCAGAATTGCCATGTCTGCTTAGTCTCTTTGAGAGGATGAACATGTCATATGTAAATGCAGAAAACACGGGAGACTATTTTCCAAAATGAAACAGAGTAAGAGTAGAAAATGAGCAGAGAGAAGCACTAGTGAGCTGGGATTTCAAACAGCTGTTCCTCTCCTGGATGCATCTCTTTTCTGAGCCCATGCCTGGATAGTCCCCTGCCAGGTTATAACCCTGCCAGGTTATTAGGTTTGCTTTGTTCTAACATTCCTTTTTCTGCTTAAAACTTTTTGCATGACTCATACCAGAACTTTTTTTTCCAATATAGTTGAGGACTGTTTTCCTATCTACAGTTCCAGGTTACAGCTGCCAGCACAGCTGTTCTGGGAGAGGCAGCGCCTGGTCCCCTGCAGAAGTCACAGCCATGGACACCCGGAAGGAGACAGCAGGAAAGAACCTTGCCTATTTCTCTGTTTTCCTGAGACCAGCTCTGCCCACGTACGGAAGTAAATTGAATTTTAAAATGGAATTTTAAACTTGAAATAGTCATCACAAAAATAGTCATTTGTTAAATCTGAGTGATTTTAACAAAGGAACTTGTGCTGGTGTTCTCTGTACTTTTCCAAGTTTCAAAACATTTAACATTTTAAAAATGGGGCATAATGTGATATACAAGTTATGTTGACCGTGTCTTAGTTAAAACACCCATTAATTTAATGTGAAATCAGGTAGAACCCTAGATTTCATTTTTTTCTTATGAAAAATGCAAGTACTTCTCCATACCAAGTTTTGGAAAAGAAGAGTCTCATGATGCCATAGGACTAGTATGTTTATGCAAGCATATTCACAGTTAAGATGTAGGCTCTGCAGTGCAAATAGGATAGAGAGCCGGGGGCCTGATACACACAGAAGGTCAACATACAAAGAGCAGCCAGGGTTGAAATGAGTCATCTGCCTGGGATGCTGTGTGGGGAAAAATCCACAGACATGAAGGACTGATGGATTTGAACAGAAACTAAATCTCCAGAGGTGAGATCAAAGTCTGGCTTTGAAGTTGTGAGGACAGGAGTCAGGCACCTGGGGTACAGTCAAGCCACACAAGTTCTGGAATGGGGAGCAGGACAAGACAGGCAGGTCAGCCATGGGTCAAAATAGCCTGCTCACTTCACCTCTTCGCTGGCCAGACACCAAGCTAAGCATGCTTCCCAGGAGGGTCGCCCTGCTGGGCCTCAGCTGTGGGCCAGCTCAGGCTCACCAAGTCCTTTTAAGGGGTCAGCAAGCAACCTCTTTGCACAACAACCTCAGCCACTTCACAGGAAGTGCTTAGCACCCTCACAAAGGAACAATGGTTTTTGTTGCTTTTGACTAAATTTTCAGGCCTCATTGAGTTTCTGTTGCTGCAGGAAAATCCATTTTCCTAAAAAATAGAATCTATCATCTTCAGGTTTTCCAAAACACTAAAAACCTACAGAAATTTTCTTTCTTTTGAAAAATAGGGCCTCGTTTTTATAAGATTCATATTCAGTGTAAAAAAAAAAAAAAGTCAAATGACACAGAAATGGAAAAGAAAAACTGCCCAGAAACTAACTTATAAAAGTAACAAATCTGTGCATGTATGTCTAAATATATTTTATTTTTTTTAGTAATGCAGTTTTTTTTAGGTAACACTGGTTTATAATAATTTATATGATTTAGGGGGTATAGGTTCATCTCTCTTCAGCTATATATTAGCAAACCACACCCACCACCTAGCGTCACTAGTCCTCTGCCCCAGTCCAGTGGGTCAACTCCTCCCTTTGTTCCCCACTCTTCCCCTCTGCTAGACTCAATTCTGCAGTCAAATTTCTAGATTTTATTTTGGTTTAGCTTTGTCCTTTTGCTTTGTTTCTTTATATTCTACATGTTAGTGAGATCATCTTATTTGTCCTTCTGCCTTTCTGACTAATTTCACTTTGCATAATGCCTTCCATTTCCATCCATGTTGTTGCAAATGGCAAGAGTTCATCTTTTTAATAATTGAGTAATATCCTACTGTATGTACATGCCACATCTTAATCTACTCACCTGTCATTTGGCACTTAGATAATATACATAGTGTGGTTACTGTAAATAGGGCTGCAGTGAATATAGGAGTGCATCTATTCCTTCAAATTAGTGTTTTTATATTTTTTGATAGATACCCAGGGATGAAATCGCTGGAACATGTGGTAGGTCTATTTTTAACATTTTTAGTATTCTCTATATTCTTTTCCATAGGGGTGGGGTCAGTCTACATTCCTACCAATAGTAAGAGGGTTCCTTTTTCTCCACATCCTTGTCAATATTTGTTTCTGAGCTTTGTGTTATGGGCCATCCTCACAGGTGTGAGCTGGTATCGCATTGTGGTTTTGATTTGCATTTCCCTGATGATAAGTGATGATTAGCATAAGTGCTAAGTACATTCACGCTGTTATGCAACCAATATCTAGAACTCTTTTTATATTGCAAAATTGAAACTACTCATTAAACAACTACTATATCTCCCTCTCCTCAGCCCATAACAACCACTACTCTATTTTCTCTGTCTCTATGAACTTGGTTACTGTAGGTATCTCATTGAAGGGGGAATCACACAGTATTCATCTTTTTGTGACTGGGCTATTTCACTTAGTTTAATTTCCTTCATGTTAATTCATGTTGTAGCATGTATCAGTATTTCCTTCCTTTTTAAGACTAGTATTCCATTGAATGTCTGTATCATATTGTTTATCCATTCATCTATGAACCAATACGCAGTTGTTTCCACTTTGCGGCTAGTGAGAATAATGCTATGAAGATGGGTATGCAGCAAATAAAGTCATTTTACAATGTTTTGCATGTACTGTACACACTTTACATAAATGAGTAATATTATTTGTTTTTTAATCTTCATTTTAAATTCAACAATTTGTCTTTGATATTCTTCCAAGTCAAGAAATACTAATCTTTGAAATCATCTTTTCCAAATTTATTATGAAATATTTTAAATACGCAGAAGAATTGAAGGGCTAGAACAATGATCAGTTTTGTATCTATCAATTATAGTTACAAAGATTCAACAATTGCTGTTTTTTCCATATTTGTCTTATCTATTTTCTAAATATTTTTTAAAAACAAAGACTTCCTGCCTCATCACCATGGTTAAGAAATTAAAATTTAATTTCTAAAGAGACTTAAGAGAAGAACAAAAGAATAGAGACAAACTTCAAAAACACCAGAAAACAAATAGGAAAATAGTACTAAATATCTCCCTGAATGTCAATAGCCTGAACTCACCAATCAAAAAGCACAGAGTACCTGATTGGATCAGAAGCTAAAACTTTCTGCTGTTCTCAAAAGACTCACATGAACTCCAAAAGTAAAAGATTGGAAAGCAATTCTACAAGTGAATAAGGCAACAGACAGAAATATTTGTATCACATAAACTTCCAACTAAAAAAATAACAAGAGACAGAGATAGACATTATATAGTGATTAAGGGATAAACTCATCAAGAAGACATAGAACTCATCAATATATATTGCACAAAATGAAGAAGCATCAAAATACATAAAACAACTTGGAACAAACCTACAAAGAGATACAGACAATAATATAATAATAGAGTACTTTAACACCCCACTCTCATTAATGGATGGATTAACCAGTCAGAAAATCAACAAGGAAACAACAGCTTTAAAATGGTGAATTAGACCAAATGGGCTTACTAGACAATTTATAGGGCACTGAATGCCAAAAAGATGAGTATACATTCTTCTCAAGTACACATGGAACATTCTTGAGAACAAACCACATGTTAGGTTACAAAACAAGTGCTAATAAATTCATGACAACTGAAATCTTAAGTATCTTTTCTGATCACAATGATATCAAACTAGAAATAGACTGGAAAAACCTCAACTATGTGGAGACTAAACAGCATACTATTTAATAACTATTGGGTTAGCAAGGAAATCAAAGGAAAAATTAAAAAATAGCTGGAGATAAGTGAACTTAAAATCATGAGCTACAACAACCTTTGGGATGCAGTAGAAGCAGTAGTAGCAGGGACGTTTATAGCAGTACAGGCCCACATCAATAAAAAAAGATCTTACACCTAAGGAACTGCAGAACTGAGGCTCTCAGAAGCAGAGAGCAAGGATTGGGGAACAAAGGATTTGGCAAACTTGTAGCCCAAAGTATTAGAACCTGAACTGTGCACAGATGAACTTGAATGACTATTACCTTTACAGTTAACAGGCAATTGCTTTTCAGTTGTCATTTGGGTTAGTCAGGGGAAGAAAACAGTCCAAGCCAGAGGTTACAGATGGGAAAATTCATATGAGGTTACAGATGAGCAAAAAAAAAAACCCTGATTTGTTAGCTTTTTACTTTTATATTTGACAAATGAGGATGTATAAGGCTCAAAGCATAACTTAGTCGTAAATAATGGTGTTAGGACTAGACTCAAGGACTGATTTCCTACCAGATTCATTCTAATTCAGTAACTCTAAGCTCCTTCCTGGGAAGGAGTGATTCTTCCCATCCATGTAGAACTGCTTGGCCATCCAAAATTACAGAAAAGGGAGTGGAAAAATATTATATTATGATTACAAAAGGACTTTGGCTTTTATGGAAGAAACTGGACAAGTCTTGGATTTGTTTAATATGCAGTATAATAGATTAGTAATGCATGCTAGTTATCTGACTCTTAGCAGGAAGAATTGAGCTGCAGCCACTTGCCATTCTGGCATATACCAAGATTGAGTTACACCCTAAAGAAATTATGAGACAAAAGAAAAACACTTTCAAAATTGTTGCATTAGACACAAACTTGTTGTGCAGGCAGATGCCAATCACATGTAACAAAAGGAAAATTAAATTACTTTAAATAGTAGCCCTAGGGAAAGTAAAATCAAAGAATAATTATGTGTGCAATTTAAGAAGCTGTAAGGTGATGGGCTTCCACTACTTGGATTCTAGTTCAAAAGCAGAAAAGGGTGCAATATGTAGGCATATACTCTTTCATCTGATGGCAGACAATAAAAATCTTCTCCTGAGACAGATTTCAATTTGACAATTTTTTTCCATTATCATTAAAACAAACAGCTTCATTTGTATTGAGATCTCATTTCCTGGTACATGTGACTTCTAGAAATGCATATCACAGTGTACTAAGGAGGTTGGGAAGGGTATAAAAGATGGTCAAGATTCATATAGTCATGCTTTTTTGTAGAAATATATCAATTCTCTCCATGTTGAAATATAAATATGTGTACTCTTCCAGATAACAGTTAATGACTCTAAAATATTAGAATAATATGAAATAATCTCATTTTGCTGCATTCACTGGAATTTAGGCTAATTCTGCATTTAAGAAGAATCATCTGTGACCATAGGGTAGTTTTCTTTTTTTTTTTTAAGATTTATTTATTTTTGCATACAAGCTGGTGTGCAGGCCAGAGGTGTGGAGTGGTGAGAGGGCTCACCAGAGACAGAGTGGGGAGCAGAACAGGCAGATCGACCGAAATACACTGCTGAGGGGAGCAGCGGGTGAGGCAGGAGAGGTCTGCAGCGCCATGTGGGAATCTCCCCGGCCGGTCATTGAACCCATGCAGCAGCTGCTGACAGCTCCACAGCGCTGCGCCTAACCCGTTTTGCCACCAGGGAGGCCCAACCACAGGGTAGTTTTCTAAGGAAAAACATAAATATCAAAATAGAAAATGCAGTGGAAGCAAGTGTAGAACAGACTGACCATGAGAAACAAACTAGCAAAGAAAAACCAGAATCAGTAAATTAAAAGCTGAAAGTTTCCAGAACTCAGGAAGAAAATATATAAAGTGATGAGACGATAAGAAATTGGAGGGACAGATGTAAGAGAACTAGTACATGTAAGTAGAAAGATATTCTACCAGGAGCAAAGAGAGAAGACAGGATATCAAGCCTCCAAAAATTTTCCTAGAGCTAGCTGTGACTTAGAGACATTAATAAAGGTCAAGGTAATAGAAGCAACCTACCAAAACTTGCACAGAAAAGAAATCATTAAAGTTAATCCACAATTACTTTGATGTCAGACTTCCAGAGTTCAAAATGCCATTAAAAAGTTTTAAAGCAAAAATACTATTATTACCTAGGTAATTGTATATACCAAAAAAAAAAAAAAACCAACCTCTATCACTTTATAAAACAGCAGCAAGTAGTTAGTGTCAGACATTCAAATTTTCTGAATTATACTACCCCTGCAGCCCTCAGAAGAAAATTAATTGATGGTAATAGCACAGGAAGTGGGGGATCCTATACTTCTAAAATGCAAACAACAACATAAGTCAATGTTACCTCAATATAAATAATTTTAAAAGGAAAATATAGAATATTAAAAATACATAAAATATCTATAAAAATATAAAATAAAGGATTCAGTAAAAACAAATATTAGTGTAAAAGAAATTGCAGTAAACAATGAAAGGAGTAAAATGATTTTTTAAATACAAGATTTTATAGCAAACTACTTAGAAATTGGTACCTACACACACACATCATAAAAATTCTGTGTTTTAACAAGTTAGGTAGTTGACCTTTTTGAGGCATGACTCAGGATGTTTGTGAAAGACAGAAGACTACAAACCATTCAAAGACTTTAAATTATTTTCAACACATGGAGTGTCATTTACTTGTTCTTTACAAAAAGAAAAAAAAACAACAGAAAACCAAAAAAACTGTTCTGGCATCAGAAAAGTGGATTCCCAAGCTTCATTCTTAAACTCTTAAGCAGAACTAAAAGCTCATGAGGGAGATCAAAGGGTAAGCTGGGAGGTGGGTGGGGAGGAAAATCACTGACCAAAATACAAATTGTGTGACAAAGGGAACAAGTCAAGGACTCAAGTTAGAAATACTTAAATCATACCAGAACATAGTACCAAGATGGCATTTCAGTGGGTAAATTCCCCAGTGTCCTTTGCTCTCTAGGGCTTCGGTTAGAAGGATTGTCCACCGGTCCATTGCCCTGTTCACCTGAAATTGGAGTTTTCTATCCTCTAGTGCTTTCCCTACAGTGCTGCCTCTGCCTCCCCACTTCCACCAGGCCCCCTCTGCTAAGAGTTGTTATTTAGAATGTGCTGAGTTTGAAATGACTATCAGAGATCCAAATGAAGAACTCAACCAAGCAGTTGTGTACATGCGTGTAGACTTCAGGGGAAAGCACCAGGCTAGAGATATACATGAAGAAATCCTCTGTGTAAAGATGGCACTTAAAATCAGGACCTGGGGGGGAGCGGGGAGAAAAAAGAATCAGGACCTAGATAAGATCATCAAGAGATGAGCATTGATTGAAAAGTAGGCCAGAGCATTGCACAGCCCACCGTTAATGGTCCAAGAGAAGAAGAAAAGCAAAGGGGACTGAGAAGAAAAGGAAATTAATGGGTTTGAAGGGAAACCAGAAGAGTGTGGTACCCTGAAACCATGTGAAGAAAGCATATGAAGATGAAGGAAATGACCAGTAGAATGAGGGCTGATAGATGATTTGATTAGTAATGTGGAGCATATTGCTTTTGACCACAAAAGTTTTGTCACATTTGAGATGGTGAAAGTTTGATTGGAGAGGTTTTCAAGAGAGCATAGAAGGACAGAAATTGGAGTTAGCATGAGGTTGACTTTAAATAGAAGGGAAGAATAGGATTTCAACTTGTAGGATCCAGAGAATTTTTTTCCTTAAAGATGGATAAAATAAAAAAATTATAAAGGGGAAACAGAAGTTTTTACTGGAATCGGGGAAATATAAGACTATCACATTTATTCCAGGAAAAACAAACCACTAATTGATGGAATATTTTCAGATCTTTGGGCACTTTGCCCCTGACCACCATTTTTGAGGTCAGAATCAGGAAGAACTAGTTCAAGGTTAATGGTGAGAAGCACAGATGTTTTCAGAACTGAATGGCAATCACCTCTAGTTTCTATTAATAACTTAGTACTATATCCCATCAGTCTCTTTACCTTCCTGGACTTATCTTCCTTGCAAGTTCTTTCTACTCACAGTCTTTCTCTCCTTCCACATTTCAGCATCAGCCCTCTGAAAATGAGGTGTCAACAAACCCACCAAATTCAAACTCAAACTTTTGTGTGCTTCCAAGAAATCCCATTCTTGAATAACAAGTTGGAATTACAAACCAGCATGGTTCATTTTTCGAAGATCAAAGGCCACAAGCAGTCAGATTTCCTGTGATAATGAAAGAAAATACTGGCTTCAACCATCAGAGATCAAGAGGAAGGAAAAATGGCAAAGGAGTAATTCTGAAATTCTCAGTCATGATTTCTTTTGTTTATTTATATCTTTTACATTATTCTGTATTCCCCGTAGGTTTCCCACCACCAATTCACCCATGAACCATCATGATTTCTTAAAATGAAAGCCCAATCCATGCAAAACAGGGTTCGTGTGCATATAAATTTGTTGAACACTTCATACTGCACAGACACATTCTGAGGATTTACAGTGATGTTGCCTTAAGATATCCAAAAGAAAACAGAGGTGTAACCTGATCTTCCCCTTCCTTACATTGAACAATTTAAATTTCATTAAAATTTAGTCTAAAGCTACCAGAAGGGTCAAGCGAGGTTTGGGCATCTGCATGGCCTGACTTGGGGTGGAGCACCCAAGTGGGGTGAAGAGGGCATCCGCATAGGGAGAGGGCATCACAACAATGCAGAATTGGTACCTACTGTAACTGAATAATGGGAACCAGTTTTCTCACTGTTTGAAAATAGAGTCAAACAATTTGTAGCAACATGAGTGGAACTGGAAGGGATTATCCTAAGTGAAGTGAGCTAGAAGGGGAAAGATAAACACCGGATGGCTTCACTTGTATGTGGAATACAGAGAAATCAAACAAAGGGTCAGACAAACACAAACTTTAAAAACAACCCTTGAAAGCTGACCATATATCTGAAGTATCCAGGAGGGGAAGGAGAGGGAGGGGGTAAGAGACAAAGTGAATAAAAAGGCAAGGAGGAGAGCACAATGGACTATAGTAGAGGATTCTGGGTATTTGGTGGTGGGAGAACTATGGTGACCACACCTGAGGAGAGAAATTTTATAGTGCAAAATAAATGAACAAGGTTGTAAAATAATGGTAGTTCAATAAAATACACATTACTAAATTTTTAAAAAAATGGTAGAAAACATAATGTGTCTTGTGGTGGATTACATTTGGAGGTTTAGAAGTAAATACAGATGTAAGTGTATGTGTATGTTTGAATGAGCGTGCATGTGTATTCATATCAGTATCTCCTAGCTTTGGTCACAAAGAAGGCTAGAGAGCAGAGTCACCACCAGCCATGAACACAGCTAGAGCAGAGATCTTGGCTCCAAAATATTACTAACCAGTAAAAGTAACTATTACAAGGTCCCTGGAACCTTTGTTATCTTCCTGTTGTTGAGTCCCCAAGCTAATAGGAAAACCACAAAACGCTGTCCAGTGGCTCACCAGCAAGAAACACACCCTCCATCCTGTTTTCCAACTACCCTGGACTGGTGATCAACCCCAAAGAACCAGGACCCCTGCTGCCCTCAGCCCCAGAGTGTGGCTCAAGGAAGTTGCTGCAGCCCCTCCAACTCTCTCTTATTTGTGTGATGCAAATAAATGCTCCTTGCTTGAATCTTTGATTTGGTCTCTCTATAAATTCCTTACATCATTATCAGTAAAGCCAGACAGGGCAAGAGCTTTAACATAAGCAGAGATTCTTGAGAAGTGTCTTACTATAAGATGGTGGCAGAGAAAAAACAGGTAGGTGATCTTAGAAGAGCTTATGCCAGAAAGCAAAAAAGTAATCAGAGAATAAGAGAGGCATGTCCAAAGAACAGAGAAACCAATCCTGGACAATCTGAACATCTAAATAAACAATGAAAACAAATGCAATAAAAGAATCGTTGAGTCCATGCTAATATAAATAAAAGAGTAAATTCAAAGTTTAATGAAGCATAGGATATGCACATGACTTTACAATATCTTCCTACAAAATAATTACAAAGTTAAAAAGTGCCACTGCATGCTGAAGACACTTTGCAGATGTCATTAGTTAATCAGGTGATCTAAGTAAACATCAGAACATGGTAATAAAAAACTATTATTTCTGTGATTTCCTACCCTGAGTGAATAACTTGAATCTAATTATGAGAGCTCATCAAACAAACCCAAATTGAGGAACATTTTGCCAAATAATGACCAATAATCTTCAAAAATATTGAAATACAAGAAAGACCAAGGAACAGTTCCAGACAGAAGTAACTGAAAAGACCACACCTAAATGCAATGCTTAAATATAAATCAATCCCTTTTGCTATAAAGAACATAAAAAGGACAGTAGCAAAACTTGAATGAGACTTGAATTTCAGCAGTAGAAATGAATCCATGTTAATTTCCTGATTTTCATGGTGGTTCTGCAGGCATGCAGCAGCAGGTTCTTGCTTGTAGCAAGCACACATTGAAGAAGTTGGGGATTGCAGGATTGTCAGGATGACAACTCATTCTCAAACAGTCCTGGGGGGGAAATGCTCTCAGTACTATTATCACAACTTTTCTGTAAGTTTGAGATAGTTTCAAAACAAAATTTTAAAAAGTGCTTTAGTTAGAGATTTAGTTAGGGTTTAAAAAATCCTCTTATCCTGCCTCTCAAACAGGACTGCAAGTTACCAAGTGTGATAACATCGTTAGGAATTGATGTTACACAGTGGATACTTGGAGAAGAACTTCTAGAAGTACCATAAGCAATTTTTTTTTTTTTTTTTAGTTCCTTGTATCCAAGAAGTCTCCAAAGAAAGGAGAGTTTTGAGATTGGAGTCAAAGCATTTAATGGTAGTCTCTTCTTTGCTCTACCCATGAACACAAGCTTAGGTAAAAAGGAAAAATAAGAAAAAGAACTTTGAGTTTATCGACACAAAGAAACAAATTGAACTAAATTTTGGAATGTATATCAAGTTCACTACATCATTCTAGTAACAGAATCAGTCTGTTGTAATAAACGCACAATGAATGCCTTAATTTAATCTTACCTGTAACTACTATTTAAGGGGAAGGCCTAAATATTAGTAACAATTGTAGATATCATTAAAATTCAATCAGAAAACAATTAACACTGATGTTCTGAGAATTAAGAACCCTCATATGATGAAGCAAAGTTTGAAGCCATGTTTGGCATTCCAAAGTTGCTTATATGGACGCTCATGCTCTCTCCACAACACTTGGTGGTTTTCTGCAAGAATAGAGAAGAAAAAAATGATACTGCTTTCTGAGAAACAGAATGTTCTGGGAAAATTGACACAGATGATCAGAATTTGAATAAGAATCCACTTGAGACTCCGTTTAAGACATATTTTTTCTTTTCATCTTTTACCAAAAAAAAAAATCCCCAAATAGATAAGAATGGTAGTTGAAGAGTCTTCTAAGATAGTGTCTTTGACTTACTAGTGCATGTTCTCTTAATGCCCCTCTGCTCACTCTACATCAGTAGCTCCATAAATTGTAACCCCAAGCCACCATTTTGTAAGGAGAGTAGTAAATTACTGGTGGCCTAAAAAAATCCATTTAGTATCTATTTTGCTTCTCCCATAAAGTTCACCATGTTCACTGAAATTTAAACTTCCTGTTCTTCCTTTACTCTTCCAAATGCAATAGTTTTCATTTAATCAAGGGGTCAAGAACGATAGTTGGAAATAGAAAACAAAGTATCAATTACTAATATTTACCATTCTTTAGCAAGACTTGTTTTATCTGAAGCCTGTAAAGTTGTTTAATCTTTTCCACTATCTCAGGGAAAAGAGAGTTGGAAAATCCTCATCATTCCACAGTAACTATCAGTGGGATTTTCCGTAACTATCTGGATACAAAATAAAAATCTTAAGAACTGGATCCATTTCTAAAACTTACTTCTCAACTTACTAATAAATACGAGGAGACAACCATCATATTTTCTTCAAAAAACATCTGGTTTCTTGGCCAAACTGCTAATACCTGAAAAAAATTCTGAGTTTGTTCCAACAAAGCTACATTTAAAGAGCTTAAAATGTGTTTATGCACTAAACATTCTTTTCTACATCTGTCTTAGGGTTCAAACATGGGACTGTGAGACAGAATCTTAGCAAGCAATTGGAAAGAGGCATAATATTGCCTTCTGAAAGTTAAACTGTGAAATCAACATTTGATGGATCAGGGCAGAGAAATGAGAAGTCATCATATAGAGACAAAAAAAGTTTCTAAATGACCAAGATTTGGCTGTGACCCCACTAAAAACATAACACTTCACATTTAAAGACTATATTTGTAAATCCTGGAGACAAAGAAGAGAGTTGCTAAGAAGACCAGAGTAATAGACACCAAGACTGTGCTGAGTGGAGAGAATCTGTTATCAGCAGCACTGGGATGGATAGAACCAGCTACATGACATGTCAGTGGTGAAATGAACAAATTCCCTTACCTTAGCCTGATTACTCTGCCTTGTTCATGATGGAAAGTTCAACATTGAGCAAATGGCCTAGCCTAAAACAGGGAATCATTAGATGCAATGAATTTGCTCCAGCTCTTGCTCACAACATCCTGATTATAATTTGGCTTCCCACATAGTTCTGCCTATAAGAAGAGAATGACCTAGTCTTGCGGATTTGAAAATTCTGACACATATGCCTGCTATAGAACACATTGAAATACAGAGTTGAACATTTTAGTTTGTTTATTCTAAATCAACTCCTGAGGAACCTACAATGTGCTGCCAAATCAACTTGCTGAGCCATAAGACTGACAGCGAGTCTCTGGGCCCTGGAAAATTCACCAGTATGGTGATGGTGATGCTGACAGGGATAAACTTAGTCAAGTGTTAAACACCTCAATGTCTCAACATGGCACTATGTGCTTTACATACCTGATTATATGTAACCCCACACCAATCCAGTAAATTAGGTATTATTAGTATTCCCATTTTGTAAATGAGGAGACTGAGGCTAGGAAAGCTTTAGTGACTTACCAAGACCCAATTAAGAACACACCCAGATTTGTTTGATTCTAAAGCTTAATTTCTTAAATTGTAAAAATACTACCTCTGGGAAGAGAAGGACCATCTTTCTCCTAGCCACTCCTCTCCACTTTGGCAGACTTCTTTGGACCACTCCAGTTCAACTTTAATGTGACTATTCATCATTGAACCACAAGGAGTCACATCAGTGCCATAAAGAATAGCAAATTGATACTTAAATCAGATGTGTAGAAAGTATATCTATTTAGTCCATGCTATAAGAAGCCAAAAATTCTACCACCTCTGCCACATACTGTGGAATCAGTAAACCTCTTCAATACTTCCCTAATGTGTCTGCTTCTCACTACACTATTGCCACTATGCCTCTTTTACTGGACCTCTACAAAGATCTTCAAGGTCACATTTTTGCTTCTACTCTTGCCTGCCTTCATTCTCAATGGTGCATCTAATCTTTAAATTCTACTCTTTAAAAATTCTTCAGTGAATCCCCAACCTGATCATCATACTTTGTGCTTTAGTTCTAATAGTGATTAGCTTGCAGTTTCTGGACTATACTTGGCACTGTCTGTCCACAACAGCATATACATCTGACCTGGAGGAAATCCACACCACCCTCCCCAGACCAGTCTTCTAGCTACACCCCCATGGTCATCTTATATAGGGACTTTGGTACTGGCTTGTTTCAACTCCTTCAGAATTCCTGGATGTCCTTCTGAGATGCTCTCAGCATACCCAGCTCATCCCTCACCCAACTATATGGGAATTTTTATGAGATTCCACCTCAAGCTATGTCTAGACTATGGAACCCAGGAGCCATTCTGTTTTATATAATGTCTGATATGAAAAAAGAAGTCCTTGTTAAATGAATGAATAAATGAGTAAATGAGAGCCTGGGATATCATAGGTGTCAATCAACTCAGCTTCTTCAAGTCCCAGATGTGTGGTCTTGAGAAAGTTGCTTTATCTCCCTATGCCTCAGATTCTCTGTCTGTAAAATAAAGTACATATGCTTTTCTTCTTTAGAGAAGTGCCTTTTGAGCTCTTCTGCCCATTTTTTGACTGTGTTGTTGGCTTTGTTTTTGTTGAGTTGCGTGAGTTCCTTGTAAATTTTTGTTATCAGTCCTTTATCAGATGTATTGTGTGTAAAAATCTTTTCCCAGTTGGTAGGGTGTCTGTTAGTTTTGGTTAATGTCTCTTTTGCTGTACAGAAGCTTTTTATTTTGATGTAATCCCATCTGTTTATCTTGTCTTTTACTTCCTTCGCTTTGAGGGATGAGTCTTTCAAGATTTTGCTGAGATGTATGTCGTGTAGAGTTTTGCCTATATTTTCTTCTATACATTTTATGGTTTCAGGTCTTACATCCAGGTCTTTTATCCATTTTTGAGTTGACTTTTGTGCAGGGTGTGAGGTAGTAGTCTAGCTTCATTTTTTTGCATGTGGCTGTCCAGTTTTCCCAGCACCATTTATTGAATAG